>PVJX010027774.1:0-24520 GCA_004027295.1 Dolichotis patagonum | reverse complement strand
GTGACAAATTACCTGTTACACCCTCAGTTCCTGGAGGGGCAGTGGCTCCCCCACAGGCTCCTGGCTTCCTCACAGGGTCCTAACTCCCCTGTGTGGGCTCCTGGCTCCCTAAGTTGTAAGGCGAATGCTGGGTGTGGCCACCCCGGAGCCTGTGGAATCTCAGGCAGGCCAGGCCTCCGTGCCTTGTCCCAGGCAGGTCTCCAGGAGGGTCCCTGCGAGTCAAGGGCCTACAGGTCCCAAAGAGTCAGGCCAGAATGTTGGTTTCTGAAAAGTTCCTGGTCCCAAACCGACCTGGCCAAGATGCCAGTCTACACAATATTCTCAATCCAAACAGCCCGGGCCACTCTGCGGGTCCGAGAGTTTCGGGTCCCAAAGAGACAGCCTGAGATGCTGCTTTCTGGGAGATTTCCTGGGGGTGAAGGGCGGGGCTATGGGCCCAAACAGACCTGGCCGAGATGCCGATCTCCAGGCAGTTCCTTGTGGATGAAGGGCAGGCCTACCAGCCCCAAAGAGTTGCACCGAGATGCAGGTCTGCACAGACTTTCGATCCAAACAGCCCAGGCCACTCTACGGGTCTGAGAGTTTCGGGTCCCAAAGAGACAGCCTGAGATGCTGTTTTCTGGGAGACTTCCTGGGGGTGAAGGGCGGGGCTATGGCTATTATTTTTTTTTAAACATTGGCTACTGTGTGGGTGAGTGTCAGCAGATGACCTCTGTAACATTCCCTGTGAAGACTTGACTGTCCTTGCCATATTGCCCATTTCACATTGATATATTGCCAGCAACTGACAATAAAGGAACTTTATTCATTCTCTCTGTCTCTCTCTCTCTCTCTCTCCTTCCTTCCTTTCTCTTCCATTCTTTTTATTTGTGTTACAAAGGATTGAATGCAGCTAAATCACCAGCCATTTATTTTATTTATTTTATTTTATTTTATTTTATTTTATGTTAATTTTTTTAAGCTAAGATCTTACTAAATGGCCCAGTCTAACCTTGAATTCATAACTCTCCTGCCTCACTCTGCCAGATTCTTGAATGAACAATGGTGAATTTTCAGAACTTTCCAAAGTCTGCCAACACCTTTCAAGCTTTTATTTTTCCACCGAAAATTTTACCCCTTTGAAAGAACTAGAATGACTTCTACTTGTAGTTAATCCATACTTGAACTTTAGAGTTTACAATGCCAAGGATATGAAAACATAGAGTGTATGTACTGTAGTGAAGTGGAAACATCTGAAATTTAAATGACATTGCTGATTTTCAAAGTCAAACAAGACTCTAAAAAGAATACTCTCTGCCTCCAATGTAGAGGAATCTGCTTGATATTTTTTAGGTATTCACTAATGACAGTTACTTTTGACTTTTCATCTTTCTTGGATTCAGAGACTCATAGAAGTATGAGGGCACTAATAAAATCAATGGATTCATTAGTAACTCCATGTGTCAGTGAGCTGTTCACAGTCAGGGTTGGAGTGGAGGAACTAAGTCACTGGGGAACACCCTGTACCTGGTCCCCAGATCTTTAATCTTTGGACCCTGAAACTCACTGATCCTGGCCACCGCAGGTTGAACAGCTTTCCTCTGGTATGTCATTTGCCATGGTGTTTCTGTTTTGAAGCCAGTTCACCATAGACTGAAACTATGAGCTAAATTCAGCTTTCCTCCATTAAATTGCAGATGTCAAGTATTTGTTCCAACAAGGGCAAAGCTGATCTGAACACATTCATGTATGATAACTACAACATGAATATCTAAGATAAGATTAGAACAAAATATTGCATAGCAAATCGTAATTATACCACGTTTTACAAAGAATCATCAGCAGAATGAATTTCAAAGTAATAGTCAAGAGTTTTCTCCCATAGTTGGAAATACTATCAAGTGGTCAATAAACACTGAATTTGGGACACTACATCAGGAAGATATTTTGAGTCCACAACTGGCAACACAATTCATCTAAAGAAACTATATATAAATTTTAAATTAGTCAAACCCTAACACACAAATATTCCATTTAGAAAAAAAGAACCAAAGGAAAGAATAAGAAGTTGGTAAATTGGAACAAATAGAAAGTACTATTTCTTTATAAAATGGATGGTTTTTGTGATCCACCAATATTGACATTATTCGATTTTGGATATATAGATCAATTGAATTTTTAGTCTATCTGTGTGTGCTGGGCCATGTGTGTAGTGCACACATGCAGCAAAAATAAAGAAAAATAAATTTGACTTCTAGCCTGATTCAGGTAAATGTGATAGACGTGTGAGAATGCATATATCAGATTTTTTTTTCTGGTACTGGGGATTGAACTCATGACCTTGCGCTTGCCAGGCAGGCACTTAAGCCGCTGAGCTAAATCCCCAGCCCCATATATCAGATTTTGACAGTTGGTTGAACATGTGCCCTTAGAAATTTGCAAATTTTGAAGACTTCTATGTAGTTCTTCAGGATATGAAGCTAAAGTTTTAGGTCAATTTTACCTGGGTTTTGGGGGTGAACACCTAACAAATGATTTGGATCCATTTCTATGTTAATCCTAAACCTTATCAGAAGAAGAGAAGGGCCAAAAGAACCCATCCTTTCCCACTCTATCATATTATTTTTTTATATAACTTGCTTATGACTATTATTCTTATAAATTTTTAGAAATTTGGGCAGTAAAATCAATACTGATATTTCTCTTTTCAGTTTATGAGGCACTCATGTGTTTTTTGAAAGTCACTCTATAGTCCTAGGATGGAAAACTGTATGAGCTAAAGTAAACCTTGCATCTTTATAAATCACATATCTCAGGTATTTTGGTATAGTTATGCAAAACTGACTAATACACTGTATTCAGATCCTCCACTGCAGAGAAAATGAGGCAGTTTTGTTAAGTAACTCATCCACCTGATGTAGCTTCACAAAAATAATAGGAAACTGAGATGCAGTGAATCAGGCTTCTATTGTTCCTTGCTGCCTATCTATAAGTAACAAACTTTATTCATGTGATTTCTCGTCTGCCTTGGTATTTTCCCGGGTGAGTTCACAACCAGTTTATGGTGAACTGGTTGAACACCCAAACAGATATGCACAGTCTAGGCATGTGTTCTATATTGTCAAGTATTCATTAAACAAATTTATTTTAAACACCATAGCCTTGCTCCTACACTGACACACTGAAATGACCTTTAGGGAAATGTAATTGTAGATACAAAATTTTCACACAGATTGAGATAGTCTTGGAAGCGACTCTTCCTTTAGTATATCTAGCTCTTAAAAGCCTTTGCCTTCAGATGATCTAGCACAGAAGAGAGTAATTCTCCATTTAAAAAAAAATCTAGGCTGCTTTTCTTAAATAATTAATGAGATTATCTGACTGAAATGCTGAAGTGAAGATGACAAAAGAGTTTTCCTGAGTCATTGCAAACTGTTGAGTAATGAAGGACAAAGAAGTATCTAGGAGAAAGGGAAGGATTATTGGATAATTGATTACAAAAGTTCAACTCACCTTTGAGTCAGGCTGCATTAATCATAAATTTTATATAATTGCTACAATGTTTTTCTACCAAAAGAAATTCTTGCACTTATTGTTTGAACTGAAAAGAAAATGTCTGAGAAAAAAAAATATGGAGTCAAAAAGTAGATATAAAGTTATGTGTAATTCAGGAGAAACTTGTGTATAGTTCCATGATTATAGGGTAACAATTAACTATAGCACCAAGCATGACATAAAGTAATAAATAACAGTGGTTACAAAATTAAGAAGTAGCTATTGAATCAGTTTTTAAAATATAGTTCAGATAAAATATACTGAATAAAAGAAGCAAAATAAGAGTAAATAGTGATTGTTTAGGACTTGTAGCCTAGACAGTCCAGGAAGAACTAAAATTATTGTATATACAGAAAGCATTTAATAAAATTAGTTATATGTGTTGAGAAATGTAATAATGATCTATACCATCAGAGACTTAATCCTTGTGGTATTACTAGGGAAACACCAAAGATAAAATATTGGAAAAGTGTGTTTTAATATTTGGATTACATTTTTACAGCTGGCAACTGGCAATGCCAAGGGCTAATCTATTTCTTCTATGAAGTGCTTCATCAGTTACTCCAAAAGCATCACAGAAAATATTTCTGACGTATGTTTATTTTGCTTGATAGAAGATGTGTGGCTGTGAGAGACGTCTTTTAATTCTCAAAAACCCACCCACCATTCAGTCACAGTGATTATCTGAATTTCTTGACTCAAAGAGCAAGTATCATTAGAAAACGACCTACTCTTTTTTCTATAAATATAAGCTACTCACCTAACTGGCCAGTGATTCTGTCTCCCTCTAAGTGATTTGTATAGCTTAAGAACACACGCATAGTCCCAGTGATCAATGCCTCACCATACCTTTGTAGTCTTTTTAATTTTAACCATTCTTTTTTACCTCCAATGAGTTTTAGAAATATCATTAACATAAATCAACATTTTGACTAGAAAGATCTGCAAATGCTTTTCTCACCATACAGAAGATGACTTCATTTGTAAAATAAATGATATGTCATCAATAAGGGAGACCGAGTTGACAGAGACAGGCCTCACACCTAGTTCCAAAACATGCAACTGTGTTATTACACAGTTCATCAAAATGAATTGATTTTAGATTTTTTCCGTAACCCTTACCTTCTATCACACTTCACTGACTTCAGTCTTCTCTTCATGACTCTGTGGGTAGCTAGTATTACTTTCTCTTCATGTTCAACCACATAAGAAGCTGACTCAAATTAAAAATTCTATTGCATGTTCAATTAAATTCTTGAATTCTTGTCTTCCTGTATGTGTTTACTTAGCTTTCATGGAAGGAATATGGAGAGATAGAATATAATTTCTAGCTATGTCTCTGATTCCTTCATTTACTGTTTCTCTTTGCACTCAGTCATGTTCATGTGGAAAAGAGGAATGGAGGAGTGAATACATTTCACACATATTTCCCACTGCAAATCCATTTTACACATGCAGCTTTCCACTCCTGATGTTTCCTCTGCGGTTGTGATAAGCTCGGTTTTCAGGGAGACAGAAAGCAAAAGTCATCTATCACATTTGGGAGCACTTTGAAGGGCCTGTATTCAAAGGAGACTCTGTGCAATTTCTCGATTACTTTGTTACAAAATTTTGTTTTACCTATATTCCATAAAATGAAAATAAATTTTAAAAAGGAACATGATTTGTCATGGCCTCTTCAATTCTTCAGCTGCACCATGAGCACTAGTATTGTATATCAAGGATCTCAAATGGGCTTTCTTCGTAGGGCCAAGTTGCCTGCTGAGAGATTTTTGCAGCCTTAGCATTCTAAAGAAGTATAATGCTGGCTGCTGTGTGAATTCCCCACCTGTGCACATTATTTTTCCATGATACGATTCTCCAGATTCAAACAATGAGCCTAGTGGATGAGCTGGTCAGTATGGTGCCTAAATGGGCTTCCAGTCAGCGAAAGAAATGTCAGTCCACACAATAGTTTCAAGTTTCAAATAATTGCTTGAAGATGCAAAGCAACCATTGCCTCTGTGTGACCAGTTACAAGTCAAATTAGTCAATGTTAGTGTAATAATGAAAATTGCATTCAGTATGACCTATAAAATAATTTAAAATTCCATTCTAAAAAGAAAAGGAAACACTCTGATATTATGTAGTATGAGGGAACAAAAATCAGGATTATATGTAGAAATGAAAACCCTATGCCTATAGAGATATTTAGAAATTTCAAGACAAGGGTATGAATTTCTACTTTGAGGAGAAAACAGACAGTTAGGTCCAATAAAGGCAGGCGGGGTAAAAGTTACAATAAAATTTCAGAAAACTAAACATACTCAGTCATACTTGAAGTCATGGGAAAAGCGTTAATCTTGAGAAATAGAAAACGATGTGAAGCTTGGAGTTGAGTTTCTAAAGTAGAATAAGTACTCAAAGCACGATTAAAGAAAAATCTACATGTCCAGATTTAGGTGCAATACTAGAAACAAAAAGGATCTGCTAATTGCTTTTAAAGGAATAACTCTTAATTTTTATATACACACAATTATCTAAAACACATACTACATTTTATATATATGTATTTATATGCATATATTGTATATGTATGTGTATATATATTACACATTGAAATGTGTTAATTTCTCCTTTATTATAATTATTAATATGTTTCCAGTATAAAAATTAATGCAGTTTATTGGAGAAATGCCATTGCCATCCATGCATAAAATATACCGATAGCAGCCACATGGCTGTTGCCTTTCCCTTCTTCCCCCACCCTTTTCTCTTACCTGATACTTTCCTGTGTACTCTGTGCTATCTGCCCCCAGCGGTCATAATGGAAGAATGCATGCAATACTTAACCAAGACTCTTTTAAATAATGATAGTTCCACCTATTTTCTTTTAGATGGCATTATTTGTTTTTACTTATGGTTGCATAACACTGGTTACTCACTGTGTATCACATTTTTGTTTAGTCCTACCATGGACTGGTTGGCATTTGGGCTGATCCCTTCACTTGGCAGTGGTGAATACTGTCATGATATGCAAGGGCTACTGTATCTATAATATGTTGACTCTGATTCTTTTGGCTATCTACCCAGGATCATAGAGCTTCAGGATACGTTTCTTATATTTGTATTTTTTCAGGAAGTTTCATCCTGTTTTCTATAGTACCCGTGGTAATTTATATCCCAACCAACAGTGTACAAAGGGCTCTTTTCCTCCAACATCCTTACCGGTATTTGTTATTTTTTTGTTTTCTTGGTAACTGCTGTTCTGACTGAAGTGAGCTGGAATCTCCATGCAGTTTTCATTTGCATTTCTCTGACAATTAAAGAAAGAAGTGTTTCACATTTTTTGTCCATTTTTATTTAAAATATTAAAAATAAAATAACTAAGAAGACCTCAACAATAGAAAATTAGAAAACAGGTAAGAAAGAAATGGAAGAAGGCACTAGAAGTTTGGGAGACTTCTTATATTCATGGATTGACATGATAAACATTTTTTAAATACTTGCCAAAGTGATATACAGATTCAAGACAATCAATATCAAAATATCAATGACATACTTTATACAAATTATGAAAAAATCCTAAAATTCATCTAGAAGTACAAAAGACTCAAATGAGGAAAGAGATGCTGAGCAATATTTTAAAAAAGAAAAATAAATAATGCTATATGCACCACATCCTAACTTGATATATACCAAAAATCCATTGTAACAAAAGTAGAAGGATGCCAGTGTAAAAATAGACTCATAGAAAAATGGAAAAGAATAGAAGGCCAGAAATAAACCTACATATCAACAACTATCTAATTCTAAACAAATAGCCAAAGACACACACTGACCACTCGACAAATGTTTATGGGGAAACTGGACATCCTACTGTCTGGATGGAAATTCCACGTGTAGCTCTTACCTTGTACAAGAATAAAGTGCAAATTGATCAAATCTTAATGTAAATCTGAAACTTGAAGTCACTAGAGGAAAACAAAGGGAAAAACTTCAAGATACAGTGCTGGCATAGTCAGGGATTTCCTGAAAATAAGTTCCACTGCTCAGGAAATTATAGAATTCGACAAGTGGGATGACTTCAAATTAAAACGTCTACAGCACAGCACAAACAATCAATGGAGTGAAGAGATACCTTTCAGAATGGGAAAATCTCTACTAGCTACTCTTCTGCCAGAGTGTTAGTATCCAGAGTGCACAAGGAACTAAAAAATTAATGTCAGAAAGATGATATGATCAATAAATGGAAAAATGAGCTAAACTGAAATATTTCTAAATCCAAAGCATATGAAACTCTCCACAAAAAGAGATGTTGACAATAGAAAATTAGAAAAACAATGACAACAATAAAAGACACAGACCTAAAACATCAAACTCTAAAATTGAAAATCCCACCACATGAAGAAATAATAATTAGGGGAATTCATTGTTATAAATAGGAAAATTAGCACTTTTAAGAAATAAATAAAGGCTGGGGATTTAGCTCAGTGGCTTAAGCACCTGCCTGGCAAGTGCAAGGTCGAGGTCTTGAGTTTGATCCCTGGTACCAAAAAAAAAAAAAAAAGAAAAGAAAAGAAAAGAAAAAAAAACAAAGAAAGTTAAAAATCCAATGCAGATTAAGAAAGAAACATACAAATTGACAAAATACCTGTAGTATTACTGAAGATTACAGAAACTATTAGATGGTATTAGTTGGGTGATTCAGGGGAATCCTGAAAAAGAACCTAATGTAATTTCTAAGATAAAAATATCATTTTAAAATTAAATACTAGCTTTTAAAACTACACAAAATTATACAATGTGTCTAAGGCAATCACATATACAATAATTATTGTATAATAAAAACATAATGAATGTCTAATTGTTTTCAAATTGCACTACAGAAAAAGACATTAATGCTCCTCAGCATACTGCCTCTCACTTCAAACACATTTATACCATTGTTCCTGCACATTCTGGAGAGGTTCCAGAATTCCTCTTTCATGAGTATCTTTAGGTACTTTGTTGTTGGTGCCTCTGTGTCATAGCATTGTTTCAAATCATTTACCTTTCATCATCAGTTTGACTTCGGGGAAGAGCTAGAAGCTGCACAGTGCCCATTTCAGTGAACAATGTGGGTTAAGACATGCGGTACTTGTCTACATGAGCCTGCCTTTCTTTTGGATGGAACTCAGCAGTAGCATTTACCAAATTTTTTTATAACATCACAAAATGTATTAAAAATTTAAAAGATGAATTATATGAAACATATGTTAGAAAGCCAAAAACCATGAAGTGTTCTACATGAAAAATTAAAGATATACACAATAGTCCAAGGAATAATGTCAAATATTTTCAAAGATCTTACTGAGTACTAAATTCTTACATTCTCTGAATACTTAGCTTCCATCATTATAAAACACTGTTCATCATAGTAATAGGGCAAATATTAGAGAAATGCAAAGGGGCTGTCATAGACTGGCAGGTGGTTTCTCTTCACTGAGACTAGATGCCTGATGACAGATGGTGAATGTGGGTGAGCAGCTGGTTGTAAATCTAGCCGTAGATATTACTAGATTTTTCTGTCCATCTCAATGAACAGAGAACACTATGAAGATTGCAGATAGTTTTCTCTCCTCCAAGACTAATAAAAAATCAAAGTACAGACTGTGGACTAGAGCCTAAGAAAAAAAATGAAGGTTTACAGCATCTCTTTGCAAAGTGAGAGTAGAACTTCTGAATCATCTCTTAAAAAAGAAATTTACAGGCATTCATGGGCTACAAGACAGTATAAGCAAGTAACAGATTAAGTGCCTGTATACATAACAATCTTCGTGGGGGAGAGACAAACTATCTGCTTTTCATAGATTTGAAAGTTGTTTTTTTTCTTTCTACCTCAGAATACATCTTAAAGACCCAAAGACCTTCAAATGTTATGGAACATATAAGCAACTTATCTGAGATTAGTCTTTTTTTCTACTTAGTTTTTGCTTTACAAAATATGTTGACTTTTTTAAGATGTAGATTCATTTAGTTTCTTTATCTCAGGAGATGAATGAATTTCCATTCGTTATGAGCAAAGCATCTGTAACAAGTATTACATAAAATTCCTACTTGGTCATCATATACAACATATTTTACTCTGTTTTACAGTGAAAAATGTTGAAACTGAAATTGGTACATTCAAAATAAGCTTCTTTCTTTCTTCTTTCTTTCTTTCTTTCTTTCTTTCTTTCTTTCTTTCTTTTTTCTTTTTGAACTGTGCAAGAAAGATAGGCCTTTAACTCACTTTTTAGCCCAGGACACTTTGAAACTCGCAGTGATTCTCCTGTCTCAGATTTCCAAATGGTGGGATTACAGGTATATTCCACCATAGCCAGTTTAGAAATCAATATATACAAGAGGGAAGGGCATTTCTGTAACTTTCATGACTGAAGTTTATTTTGCTCAACTCCACATTTGACTAAAAAAGGAAGAAATACGAATCAGCTAACTCAAGGTTCAAGAACGTTAGCTACATCATGTGGCGGGAATGCTAGGTTGTTATATAGTACAGGGCAGGTTCCATACACGCTTTGTTAATTTATATTCCTTCCCTCCTCTGAAGCTTAATTAAGGCAGAACTGGCTCATCAAGCAAGGCCTGTCATAGAACCTGCCTTCTTTATTTTGTTGCCAATTAGGATTTTGGTCAGAACCATTAACATCCATTCTACTATATAGTAAATTTGAGTAGGAACATTTGTCCATTTACTTAAAAGTATAATTTATCTCTCATTTCTCAGAAACTTCAATGAGGAGAGATAAAACTTGTAGGACAAAACTGTGATATCAGACTATATTTATATATCCTTGAATGCTTCTCTGGAGAACTAAAAATGTGACTTATTCAAAATTATTGGAGACTTAAGAAGTTTCCATGAAAAAGAACAGCTGAGGAAGTTCATTACCACCAAACCAATCCTCAAAGAGTGCTGAAAGATACTTCAGACAGGGATAGCAATGATCACAATTGCAAGAACAACAACAGAAACAAATCAACAGGTGGGGCAAGCAATTAAACAGAAAGAAAAAAGCAAGGAATCACCAGCAGGAAAATAAAATGATAAAGATAATTCAATACAATGTAGTTACCATCCATGTAACTGGACTCTATCTAACAATAAAAAGAAACAGATTTCAGAATGGATTAAAAAACAAATTCTGACAACATGCTTTAAAAAGAAATATTTCACTCAAAAAGAAATTCATAGAATGAAAGTTGAAGGATGGAAAACAATAATTCATGGAACAGGAACCCATTAAAAAAGTAGAAGTTACCATTCTGTTTGTAGATAATGTAAACTTCAAATCAAGAATCATCAAAAGATATAAATAAGGTCACTACATACTTTTTCAGGGAAAAATTAAAGAAGAAGGGTGAATAGTCATAAATATTCATGTACCAAATAAAAGAGCACCCAACTACATAACACAAATATTCATAGACATAAAAAATCAAATAAGTAATAAAGCAATTTTAACAGAGAGCCTTAATGTCCTATTTTCTCAAAGATATACATCAACAAGACAAAAATCAGCAGAGAAATATCAGAACAGAAATACACATACGAACCAAAAGATTTAGTAGATGTTTACAGAGTATTCCATCAAAGAATGTCAGAATACACAGTCTTCTAAGTTCCATGTGGGATATTCTTTAAAACAGAGCATATACTAGTCCACAAAACATGCTCAAGTAAATGCAAAGGAACTGAAATTAACCCACATGTATTAACTGACTATAGTGCAGTAAAATTGGAAATTAATTACAAGAGAAATACAAAAACTCCATAAATGCATAGAAATTCAATAATCTCATCTGGATCAACCAATGGGTCACAGATGAAATTAAAGAAGAAATTAAATAAATCTAAAATTAAATGAAAATGCAGATACAACATACCATAACTTGTGGTATGCAGTGAAATCAGTCCAAAGAGGGAAATTTATAGCAGTGAATTCTCACATCAGGAAAACTGAGCACAAACAAACAACCTTATGATGTGACTCAAGCTTATAGAAAAAGAAGGGCAAGTCAAGACCACAAACCATAAAGGGAGGAAATTAAAAATGTCAGAGCAGAAACTCATGCAATTGAGACTAAGAAAGTAATACAAAGAATGATGAATTCAAAAGTTGATACTTGGAAAGAATAAATAAAATTGATAAATCCTCAATCAACTTTGTCAGAAAAAGAAAACAAAAAACTCATATTATGCTATGAGGAATGAAAAGGAGAAATCATTACAGATCCTGTGGAAATTCAGAAAATAATCAATACCTACTTCAAAAATCTTTACTCATGTAGGATGTAAAACACAGAGTAAATGGACAGATTCCTAGATATGTACCAATTATCAAAGCTGAATGAAGATGACATAAAAATTTTGAATAACCTAATGTCAGTTAAAGAAATTAAAAACAAAATTAAAAACTTACCAACAAAGAAAAGCACAGGATTCACAGCTGAATTTTACAAGAAATTTAGAGAACATTTAAACCCTTTATTGAAATTGAAAGGGAAGAAATATTCCTTAATTCAGTCCTGGATTCCACTATTATGTAAACCAGAGAAAGTCCCAACCAAAAAGAGAACTACAGCCCCACCTGTCTAATGAATATAGATGCAAAATCCCATAAAATACTAACAGCAAGACATTTATACAGCAATTTGTCCTGGGAAGGCAGGGATGGGTCACCACATATAAATCATTACATGTAATACACTATATCAACAGAACCAAAGACAAAGTCACCTGATCATCTCAATAGATGCAGAAAAAACTTTTGACAAAGTACAAAACTCAATTGTGGTAAAAACCCTGAAGAAAATCAAAATAGATTATCTTTATCTCAATCTGATAAAAGCCATCAAAATAACAGCCAACATCATACTAAGTGGATAAAACCTAAAAACTCTCACTCTGAAACAGGAAGCAGACAAGGATTTCCATTATCATCACTCTTATTCTATGTAATTTTGGAAACATTAGCCAGAAAACCAGGGATTCTGCTCAGCGACATAAGCACCTTCTTGGCAAGCACGAGGTCATGAGTTGGATCCCCGTTACAAAAAAGAAAAAAAAAAATTAGCCAGAGCAAGTAGATGAGAGAGAAATAAAAGGAATAAGGATAAGAAATGAAAAAATCAAGTTCTCAATATTTTCAGATGACATGGTACTGTATATTGAAAACCCCAAACTCTCTAACAAATGACTTCCAGATTTAATAAACAAATTTAGGGGCATAGCTGTATACAACTCAATACTCAAAAATCAAACTCAGAGAAGTTAGGGAAACAACACCCTTCATAATAGCATCTAAAAAACAAAACACTTAGGAATCAATTTGATGAAGGAATTAAAAGATCTATCCATTGAAAATTATAATACTGTAAAAAAGGAGACCAAAGAGGGCATCAGAAAATTGAACGATATCGCTTGCCTATGGATAAGAAGAGCCCACACTGTGAAAATGACCAAAACTGTTATACAGATTTAATGTAATCACAATCGAAATACCATTAGCATACCTCACAGGTCTAGAAAAAAAAATTTCTAAAATTCATGTGAAAACAGAAGAGACCTAGAATAGCAAAGACAATTCTCAGCAACAAAGGCAAGGCAGAGGGCATTAAAATCCCTGAGCTCAAATTACACTGTAAAGCTGCTGTGATTAAAAAAAAAAGAAAGAAAAAGTGTGGTACTGGATTAATAACAGACCCAAGACTCAGTGGAACAGATTAGAAAATGCAGAAACAACTCCAGAGTAACTCGACCACTTTATCTTTGAAAAAGGAACCAAACATTCACTGGGAGAAAGATAGTCTCTTTAATATATGGTGCTGAAAAAACTGTCTGCATGTTGAAGACTAAAACTAGACCCAATTCTATTCCCATACACTAGAGTCCAAATCTGATTTGACATCAGACTGTATCAATTTATATGTAATGAAAAGTGATACCAATAGCCAAAGATCTAAATATTAAAATAGAAACACTAAACTGACTGGAAGAAAAAGTAGATAGAAATCCTGAAGACATATGTGCAGGCAGAGAGTTCATGAACAAAGTGCAAACTGCACAGGAAGTACATCAAAGAATCAACAGTTAGGATCTCATCTGATCAAAACACTTTTTCACATCAAAAAAATTCACCAACAGAGGCAAAAGACAACTTACAGAGTGCAAAAATTGTTTAGCCAAATGTACCTTAGACAAAGGACTTCTATCTAGGACATATAAGGAATTGAAAACACTCAGAGTCCCCCAAATTCAAAGACCCAATCCAAAAATGGGCATCTGAGATGAATATGCACTTCTCAGATGAAGATGTACAGTGAATAAATATATGAAAACACATTCAACATCATTGGTCACTTGAGAGATGCAAATTACAGCAACAGTGATATTCCATCTCATTCCAGAAAGAATGACTATCAACAAAAATCAACCAATAACAAATGCTGGAGAAACTGAGGGGAAAAAGGAACACTTCTTCCCTTTGGTGCAGATGCAGACTGGTGCAACTGCTGTGAAAATTACTATGGATACTCCTTAAAAAGCTAGGATTAGAAGTCCCATTGGACTCAGCTCTTCTCATTTTGGGAATCTTACCAGAAGAATTAAAAACATCATCACACAGTGATACAAGTACACCCATGTTTCTAGCACTACAGTCTATAATAATTAAATCTTGGAAATAATTTAAATGTCCATCAACCGAGGAATAGATAAAAAAGATGTAGTTTTATACAATGGAATACTACACAGCAATAAAGAAGAATAACTTGAAACTTTTATAGATAAATGGATGCAACTTTGAAATTATACTCAGAAGAGAAATAAATCAAACTCACATGTGTAGACATCGTATTGTCTCCTTGGTGTGATAAATTCAAAGTTTAAAATAAGGTGTAGAATATACAATAGATATTATGAAATGGTAATTAATTGTTTAAAAGGAAAATGGAATTAGGAAGAGGTAAAGACAATAGAAAGGAAGGAACAAATGAGATAAATGCAACGTATCTGTATCATTAGTGTCTCTTATTTCATTGAAAAGAAAGGTTCGTGCTGATACCAATTGGAGAAAATTTTGTGCTCATATCTGTACTCTGATTAACTGCTTTGAGGATGACAATATGCCATATATTAACTACTATTATTTTTGCTTTGTTACACATTCTGTTTGACATTTTTTCAATAAAATAAAAAGAAAAGAAACTAATGGAAAAAACAAACAAAGAGAATGTTTGCTTGTGGTTGATTTCAAATTGGACTCACTCAAAGCCCACTGAGTACTGGAACACACAAATTGACTGCATCAATTTGTATATAATTAAAAGTGATGTCAGTAGCCAAAAACTCATGCAAATTATGCTCTCTTAAAGTCAGATAGTAATATATGGAGAAACATATACTGGAAACTTCTCAATTTTAATGGACTAAGATGTAAATCTCTCTGCACATCTATTCACATAATTTGTTTTGAGGTTATGCATAGCTTTTTCTAAGGCTGATCATGTTTTGTCACTTTACATTGGATTTATCTGGTCTTTCATATACAGTATATTTAGAGGTCTATTATAAATCTTTTAGATAATTCATAAAAATCAACACAATATACTGAATGATATGACATGCATGAACAATGCAAGTGTTTTCACATTCAAAATTACATCATTTGTTTTCAAGATATAAGTTGCTTACTTGTCCTCTCCTTTAAGTCATAGACTTCATTTTGTATGTTTCTGTGCTTCTGTAAGTATTCGATATAATTCAATGGGATTTAGTTTTTCAAAAACAAAAAGATTTAACACAATCTGTCAAGAAATAAGAAACTTGTCCATATTGATATATGAGTTGCTTTTTATATGTATTCTTTGGTAGCAGAATTTCAGTGATATAGATGCAATGGAATAAGTAAAAGGCTGAAAAAGATGCTTGTAGCAAACATTATTAGGAAATAGTAAAAATGCACACAGTATCTTAAAGCTTATGCTCGATTTCACAAACTCTGACACTATGGAGCTGTACCACTTATACAGTAAATCTTCGATTGAAGGGGATGGATGTCTTTAGATACCTTCCCTGTCTTCTCACTAGTGATAGTAAATATGATGACCAGAATATAATCACTTAGACTTACATGCATAATTTCATAGCAATAAGCCAATATTCTTGACAAACATTGACAGGATAGGATTTTACAAATGCATTACAGTGGAAGTGCTAATCAAAGATAATATATCTATTAAAAATACACCAATGATGAGTTACATAATTTGGAAACTCGACAACCCTACAAAAATATTATAGTTTGTCTTGAATAACCGCCATCATGTTTTTGTTAGTGTTCAAAAGAAATCAATAATACTCATATAAATTTAGTAATTTATTCACCAGAAATATTTTTCAATTCCCAGAAGGCACAATAAACTTATTTTTGGTGGTTAAAAATTGCTTAGACTCGAGAAGATGAATTTCTTTTATGCAACAGTGGTTGAGACTGGAAGAATGAAACATGACCTGAAATACTGTTCTTCCTTTATCCATTACAGTAAATTTTTGGTAAGAAAATTAAAATTACATTATATAATAGTATTGTTGTGCCTAGGATACATCTCATATTTTGATCATATTAAGTCTTGTAGATGTGTATATAAATCTCTCCCTATATTTGTTTAATTAATTGGGCATTACTAAAAAATTTTACATTGTACTTGTGTGTACTACCCCTAATTCACAGGGAGTTAAAAAATCTACCTGTGTGGTATATACATGTGAGTGACAAACTTATAATAAAACTTATTTGAAGCTTATTTGGTATTCACAGGCAAAATACCTAAATATCTTACTAAAACACCTGACTGAATACTTAATAGAATTATTCAGTAGATTAAACTAAAACTAAAATTTAAAGCTGTACACAGGGAATTTGTGCATAAGTTTAATGGTCAAAAGCCTGGTTTAACATTTTGACACTCATATAAGTACAATCAAATTCCTCAATACGGAGACATAGAGGAGCAGTATGAGGAACTAGAGTCTTCTCTAATACTGGTCAGTCTGTCGTAGTTGTTTTTTTTTTAATCTTTTTCAACATATTTAGGTATCCTGTCTCAGTGAATTTACTAATGCAAATAGGGTATTTCAAAATATTTGACTTTTCTAAGTATAGGTTTTAAGCCACCATAGTAAATTTACACTCTCAAAGTAAAGTAATTAAAAAGAAAGAAAAAGATTAGACGTTGATGATTTGGGCCAGTGTATGTCTCTTATACACATCTAATAAAATACAACACTAATATTTTTTCAGATTAGGTCACTGTTGTGAAAATTGAACAATACCTTGTAATCATTTCTATGTAGTGCTACATAACTTTTTCAATCTTTTTCATTTCTAAATTTTTTATTAGTACATGCTTGCAATGTAGAATTACATTCATCACATGGAATTAGTCCATGTCTATAATACATCTCTGTATTTTTCCCTTGATTTCATCCTCTTTCCATCACTTGTTCCCTTTCTCATTTGCAAGTGAACTAGGTCGCTTAGTAGAAATTCATAGCTCTATTGTATCAGTTGGAGTAATTAGCCAAATCTTCATGTAAGTTTCATGAAGAAAAGAGTGTCTCTAAAATCACACTGCTTAGTCTGAAATCTTACTGGTTTTATTTCTTATAGTTCTAGTCTTCAGAGTTCTCACACATAAAATGAAGATTAAAGATCTCAAAGGGTTAAAATAAATTACTACACACAAACCTGTAATAATAAGTGTTACCTATTAAAAATAAATTACTACACACAAACCTGTAATAATAAGTGTTACCTATTATTGCCAATGTTTTCTATTATAATTGGTGTTGCTTATTTAAGAAGTTAAATCTATAGATATAAAATTGTAGGTATTAATTTTATCAAGCAAATATTCAACATTCCTTAAAGTTTTGATACTTCATTTATTAAATCACAAACTTATCTTTATTCTAAAGAAATATATCAAGAAAACACAAATAAAATTTAGAAAATAAAGCAGTAAAATCTAATAAAATATTTCATTGAAAAGGTAAAATTCAGTTCACAGTCAGTTTTCTCCATTAGAGTGCACTGCTTCACGGATGGCATGTTATAAGCATATTTAACCTTATGGAATTCAGGAAATATTGGTGGCTAAATAATTACCAAAGTTTAAAAGAAAGACTTCCATATGAATGGATGCCTCTAAGTATATTTCAACTGTCTATACATAACATGAACTCATAGAAACAGATGACACACACAATAAAAGAAGTAACTGACATAGCACTATAGCTATGAAATTCTTTAAATATTACAATATCACTACTTCCTTTATTTATGCTCTGTGTATTTTCCTAAACTATACTCTGTTTCCTTCTGATAAAAATGAAAGATATAAAAGTCCAAGTTAGTGATTTTGGTATCACCTCTGTTCTCAGAAACCATGGAATCTGATTTCAGGAAAAGCAATTCAAGGTTATTTTCTTTCAATGTAAAAAAAAAAGATTAAGTTGTATTTATTATGAAATTGTGTATTCCATATTTTTAGAGAAATAGTTGGCTAAGTTGAGCAAGAATATGAATCTCTTTGAAAGTATAGAGTATAGTGCTAATAATGTATTTCTAAATGAATTCTCTCCAAAGTTATCCAAATATATGTTCTTATCTCTTAAATTATTTTTACTTGAGTTTTAAGAGATTCAATACTATATATTCTACATTAGCATTTAATTACATCATCTATAAAACCTAGCAGATTGACTAGAGTCCTATTATGCTAATCTCCAGATGTTTAATATTAGTAAAAATTCTGAGTCCACATTATAAGAAGAAGCAAGTACTTTACTAAAAGAAAGAAAGAAAGAAAGAAACAGAGAGAGAAAGAAAGAAAGAAAGAAAGAAAGAAAGAAAGAAAGAAAACAAGAATGAAAACAAGAAAAGAAAGCAAAAGAAAAGAAAGGATTTATGCTTAGAGATATGTCTACAGAATCAGGCTTCACACATAGGAGAAAATGTATACTTTCACACCAACATCAGTCCACGGTTGAAAATGAGGAATGCAGTCCCTGCTGGCTTCAAGGGCACGAGTATCTGGCTATGAGGCTCTCACTCCACACCACTTTGATTGCAAATTGATTGTCGCAGCCATTGGGGGGATTGAACTACAAATGAACAAATGAATGAACAACAAAAACAAGCCTTCTAGGATTATTTTAAGAATTTAAGAATGTGATCATTCTACCATAAACATTTTATTGTGTAGTCAGTTACCACCTGCACTCAATAAAATGCTACAAGTTGGACTAAATCTGCAGTGCGCTGGTCACTTGTGTTTTGGAGTAGATTTGGTCAAATGCCTGAACACACCTGCGTATCCAGTCCAGTCAGTGCCATGCAGGGTAAAAGAGAAAGTAAGTGAGGAATGCATTGCATCTGCGAGTAAATATATCCATACTTTTATCCACACTTGCTTTTAGATGGATGTCTCTACTAGTGAAGGCATACCAGAGAGTTAAAATCTTCCAGCCCATCTTTAGTTACAAAATGAAAAGCAGAATAGTACAAATACATGTGGTCTCCGTATACTTTTATATCATGAAAATAAGAATTTAAGCCAGGATTGTAAAACAACTTTACAAAATGTTACAGGAATGACAGTGATTCAATATAAATGAAATCACAGCTGGCATCAATAGAAGACTGCTGTGAAAAATCGCTTCTCTTAAAGGTGCTTCTATCTCTTGGTCAAGCATTGTTTAAAAGGGGGAAAAAGGGCTGTGGAAAAAAAGTAATGAATATCGGA
Organism: Dolichotis patagonum; assembly: GCA_004027295.1. Classification (NCBI taxonomy): domain Eukaryota; kingdom Metazoa; phylum Chordata; class Mammalia; order Rodentia; family Caviidae; genus Dolichotis; species Dolichotis patagonum. The sequence continues at coordinate 5,155 of PVJX010027774.1, read as the reverse complement.
AATGAATAAAATAGAGAGGAAACTATTGGTACAGTGTGAAAAATATAAAATCCATTAAAGTAATGGCAGTCCAATTTACAAAATTTCTCTGGGTGTCTTGTAAAATAGCCCTGCATGACTCCCTTATTTTCAGCCATGATGTGCAGTACAAATGGGTCCCAGTTCTGTTGCTCATATAGAAAACTGCAGGAGAGATTCAATTCACCATCTGAATACTGAGAGTCAGGAACCTGCAGTTGCCATTACTTGTGCAAATTTGAGAAATATCTGATTTCACCTCAAAGACCATTGGTTTCTAATTAATTATAATATATACATATGAATATGTAAGTAAACAACAGCAGAACAGCAACTCAAAAACCTTTACCTTATAAATAGCAGGACATATTCAGAAGTAAAATGCTTACCTATATCATCTATAGATAATATCTGTATCTGCATCATCAACTGCATAATGAGGGCTAAGACACAAGTTCATAGTTTCTAACTCTGATTGCTGGGGATCTTAGGACTTTGCAAAGTATGGTCACTGGAAGAACAACAGCAACGTGACTTTGAAGCTTGGTAGCCAGGTAGAAAGGCAGCCTTGATCCCAGACTTAACCGTATCAGAATTTGCTTTGCAACCAGATCCACAGGTAATTCCATGGCCCATTAGAGTTTTAGAAATAACTGGTATACATGAACAGATCAGTAAATAGCCATGCTGAATAAGTGGAGTTTATAATCTGAGTGTAGAACTTCAGCAAAGTTTATATACACACATGATTTAAATTTAAATTGTAGAACTGACTAAAAAGAGCTTCATAATAATTTCATTAATAATAATTTTGACATTTATCAATTCAAAATATCCCAGTGAGTTCTCACATCTTCCAACAAATCAAACTGATAAATATTTTAATTATATACTTGTCCATTATGATTCAATAATTAATATTTAAAATACAACCTTACCCAAAGACACTCAGTGGAATTACAGAATTTAGTTTCTCTAGCTCCCTCAAGACTTAGCATTAAATGAAAACAAACTTACATTCTGATAGAAATTAGCAAAATATGTAAGAGGAGAGAAGAGGAAATAGATTTCTATATTTTAATTTCTAACCAGTTTACAGGTGGGTCCATCTATCAAAATAACATGACTGGTATAACACTTACTTCAGCTTAAAGCACCTAAAATAATGCAAATGTGTCTTTAAAATATGCATCCCCAGTGTCAAACATAGGACTGTCTATACTAAGTGCTGAATAAGTATCATTTACAGGAAATGGGAAGGTGGCAACTAGAACAAAACTCTGTTTTCCTTTCTGTCCACATAAGAAAAGAAAAAAGGAAATTAGATTTGATTATTGTTACTACTACTGGAAAATTTGGCAACTCTAAAAAACTGAAGCTCAAATATCTACGTCTAATTTTGGGAGAACCATTTGAGAAATATTTCACTGTAATGATTAAAGATCTAATTTAAATACTGCAAGGATTAACACCATATCCATTGTACCATAAGTTATTAAACAGAAAGGAAGGTAAGAAAGGCAACAGGAGCCTCAATGAAAATACATTGATTCAAATTGTACTCTATTTCAAAGACTGCAATAAACTCAAATTTTAAAACATGCTATAATGTCAGACTTCCTCAGTAATTTTGATTCTGGAGTATGGTGGGACAATATCTGACCAAAAATATTCCCAGATTCTCATAATCTTGGAATACAGTATAAAGTATCACAAGAGCACTTTTCCTGACATAATTTAGATTATGGGTTGTGAAATGCAAAGATTGTCCTGAATTATGCAATTTGGTCCAAACTCTTCACATGAGTTCTTGAAAGAAGAGAAACATTTCCATGTGGTACCAAAAGACGCGTGCGAAAAGGCAAAACCCGAGAAGCACCAAGTGTGACAACATTTTACGCAGTTTCTGTAGTTCTGACATGTGCAGCTCAAATGGCAAAGATCAGAGAGGCCCCTAGAAGAGCAGGGTGGGCTCTGCTTCCTTCACTTAGGAAGCAGAGATTTTAGTCTTGTAGCTATAAAACTAACTGCTGACAAAGTGAAGGAATTTTGGAAGTGGATTCTTCTCTAGATAGGCCAGCAAAATAAGTAGCTGTGTCCATATTCAATTTTATGTTCTAAAGATCTGAAGCACAGAACAAGTCCCACTATGAGATGCCCAACTTGTGTGTGTTCCATTAAGTTGAAATTTTTTTTGTAATTTAATGTAGTAGTAATTGATAATAAATATATGGGTGAATATCAAAAATCAGTAACTTTTAAATTGCTCCTTACTGATTCTAGTGAATAGCTAGATTTGTGAAATTTTTTAAAAAATATAATGCAAAAACAATAAGAAAAATATTAGAAAGCATAAACCAAATGTCACTAGCACACGTTTAGCTTCTGTAAATTTGAATTCTCAAAAAAATTGTAATATACTAACAAGCCATTAATATAAGTATGGGGTCTGTAAGATGCCTGATTTCAAAATCAATGTACAGAGATGGTGGGAAGGGACAGAAAGGGGCACTAAAAAGAAGTGACACGTGTTATGTACAGTACTAATTTCCCAGGTTGAATTTAAACATTTTGTACTGAAATCATGTACTTATGTCAATAAATTTTTAAAAATGAATTCAATATGTAAAAGTTATTAGATTTTTAAATGTAACTACAAAGAAACATTAAGAAGAAATATAGTTTACTCTTGATAGCTAAACCTCTGTATGAATCAGATTTCCAAAGCATTATCCCTCAAGACGGGGCGTCATGAGCCTCAGTCAGTAGGCTGGACTGTGAACACACACGAGCAAACACAACAGTGAATGAGTCATCTCTGATTAATTACAATGCTTGCCTGTATAAAATACACAGTTCCCTATATATTTAAGAATGTTACAAATGAATAATGAGGCATTAGCACAATTATTTTGTTCTCTAGCATCTAATATATTACATTAGATGAAGTTTCTAAGCTCCAAAATTACACAAATCTGTCAGTTCTTGAGCAAAACAACACCTTTCTATTTTGCTAATTGTCGTCTTCTCTAGTATCCCAAATGACTGACAATCTTCTTACCTGATTAGTATTATCATGTGTTTTCTCTTAACTCATCAAATGCTTAGAAGCCTATGCTGAAGAATGTTATGAAAGACTTAAGCAAAAGGTCACAAAATTCATTCATAATATCATTTATAATGATTGCCTGACTATTCCAGATTGTCTTGAAGCAATAACATTTTAAGCATTAAGAATATTCTTCTCAGTTATTTATAGTTTTGACTCACGTTGTATGAACCTTGTGATTTTGCTCTATACAACTTTCTCAGAGAAGTATGCTTCTTGTCAGCACACAGGACTCCTCCTGTCTTTCAGGAACTTATGCTATTTCCCATTCTATTTCATATTTCTATTCCACAATAAATTTTCTACTTTTAAAAAATAATAAGTGTTCTGCATGTAATCATAAAAATCTAGAGATGCGTCAGGATGAAAGTAGTTCTGATTTTTCAATTTCTAAGTAACATATAAAAATTAGTTCCAAGATAATTACTTTAATAGTACCATCCGCAGCCTTCAGGTAAAAACAGCAACTTTTCTCAGATAATATCAGTTTTAAAGTTATGGTAGTGGTTGTCCACACAATTACAGTGATCAGTGTTGCATATGCATTATAGACCCTCCTTCCTTGAGCTATGTTAATGGACTCAGTGAGGACAGGAAAGTTGAACCTTTAAATGTACTAATTATTTTTGTTCATGTATGTTATATTACCTAATCTTTCAGTAACACTTTGCTATAGTTTATTTATTATTATTTTAAAAGGGAGTAAAATTAAACACAATAAAAGAACAGAATGAGACATAAGAAAACATAAATTTCAAAGCTAGACAACCAGAGATCTTCACTATCTGTCATATTGTCTCTTGTTTTCTTCCAAATGGTTGTCCTTATCTTTGCATATGGAGACCTCATACTAAATAACATAGCCAATCTTTTCACAACATGTGTAGTTCACTGGCTCCCACTTGCTAGGCAGGGGGGAGGGAGAGGGGGGACACAGGATGGGGAACAGGATGACGTGAGATGTCTGATTCTCAGCCCACATGTAGGCAGGATCACAGTCGCTCCCCAGAAATGGGAAGAGTTCCTTGTTCTCCTGGCACCCCAAGTCAACCACACTGTGCAGGTCCCAATGCACCAGGGTCTCTCTCCTTCAGGCTGCAAAAAGCCTGCCACACTCTCAGCCACCCCACAGAGAGGGGAGGAGTTCCTTGTTCTCCTGGCACCCCAAGTCAACCGCATGGTGCAGGTCCTGAGGTGCCAGGGTCTCTCCTCTGCAGGCCCCCTAAAGTCTGCCATACTCACCTGCTATTTCTTTCTGATGTATTGAACATTCCATTTCCAAAGTTCTGAAATGGCCAACAGACCACAGAAAGAATTCTCTTTACGCTCCTGTTTGAAACCAGCAGCTACAGCAATCTGCTGGCCTTGCTTCAGGGCCACTGCTATAGTTTAAAAATACAATTGAGAAATTATTATAGCATTGAATTCAACTTAGTTGTACTATGATATATAGTATAAAGTGTTTTTATAATTTTGACCATGGGCTTTATAAGAATGAGCAAAAGTTTTGTTTGAAATAAAAGTAATTTTTTGGAAAGGTTTTCATTTCAGTAATATTTGGACTTGCGAAAGAGATCATGATGGAAACAATGACTACTGAAGTGAGCAATGGTGGTACCAACACCTAGTAGAGAATAGACACAGACAAGCACAGTTTTTTATTTAACTAGGGAAGCAAGTTCCTTGAATGTTATGTAAGTGAATGGCATCAGAGAACCTTTTATATTGATTTTATACTGAAACAAAATAAAATTGAATGCTCATATTCCAATCATTCTTCTCCTTGTCTTGGAAAATCTTGTTAATCTACTAACATTAAAAAATCAAACACAGCTGTCATTCTAAAGTTCATTTGATCTTATCTTACTCAGTGGGTATAAAGTTTCAGTTAATTCCTCACAGATGAATTCTGAAGCTCCAGCATACATGACTGTGTTTAACTAACACATATCCTTTTCCATGTTTTTATAGAAATATATTTTTTGGTCTTTTTGAGACTGGGTCTCACTATACAGCTCAGGCTGGCTT
>PVJX010027773.1:0-24501 GCA_004027295.1 Dolichotis patagonum | reverse complement strand
AATTTTTGGTTGTATCTGCATACATTAATTGTGCATTTTCATATGTGGTTTACTTTTTATCTGACAACCATTAGCATAACAATGATAGTAATTTTTAATTCTCAGACTGATAACACCAGTGTCTATATCATATTTGAGTATCTTTGAGGGCTCAGGATATCTTTTCATACTTATATTTCTTGTATTTTGCTAGGTTTTTGTTTTCATTTGCTTGCTTGTTTGTTTTCATTTTTTGATAGCTAGTTCTGCTATATATATGGACTGAGGCAAATGTGAGAATTTAAGGTATACTTGCTAGCAAATGACTAGTTTTAGATGACAGGAGTTCCAAATGTTCTTCGGTTACTGTTTTCACCGTCTTTAATAGTTTTGCCACTCTTTTATGCATTGACACTATGAAACGATCTTGTTTCTCTTCAACGGCAATGCGTTTTCATTATACTAGAGTTTCCTGAGTATGGGGTCTAGAAAGGAATGTGTTTTTTAATCTCCTGATTGTCAGTGTTCTTTTCTGGGCTTAAGGGAGAGAGTGGGGACTGGAAATTGAACCCAGGACCTGTGCACTGAGCCACATCCCCAGATATTTTTTTATTTTTCATAAGTCACTATGTTGCCCGGATTGGGCTTGATCTTGCGATCCTATTATCTCAGCCTCCTTAGCAGCTAGAATTACTAGCTTGTGTCCTGATTTCTGGAAAATATCAGTTGTAGAGATCTGCCTTATGGTTGTTGATCATCACTAGTGTCCCCTTTAATCTCTGGCTCTCTCTTTGGCTGTAAATTTTCCAGTGCATACCGTCACCATTCTGGAGAGGCCTGAAATTGAGAAGAATTACCTTACCCAAGATGAGAAAACGCTACAAAATTTTGTTAGTGTGAAATCATTTTTCCCAGAAAGTAGGTTTAATGTTGTAGGTTTGCTTCACAGTGATTATCTCCCTTTCCACTGCCTTAATCTTGAATCCTCTGTGAGACCCAGAGAGTAGACCTGCAGTAAGCAAGGCAAGAACGAGGAATTTCTTTTCCACACTGAGTAAGGAGCCATGCTGAGCCTCTGTCAATACATCAGAATTGTGATTTAAGTGTTTTTCCAGTTTATGCCTCTGGCAGCTTTTTTCCTGATAAGTGGCTCTTGATGTACTATTCATGTAGATTTGAGAACAGTGGTCACACTAGAGCCTCAGGACATTGATGGATGCAAAAGAAAACTCTAGTTTTCAGTTGGTCCAGGGTTTTTCTTCTTGTAAAAGTTATGATGAAATATGCAGGACCTTTGTATACAAAACCTAAAACTAGAAATCTCAACTCCCAAGATTTATTGCTTAACTGCTATGGCTAATGTGATATTTTATTCTCTACTTAAATGTGATATTTAAATTTCAAATTGGGGAAATCTTCAGCTCAAAGTGTCATGTATAATTTTCAACTCTTTAAATAACAATCCAAGGAACTGTGGAATTATTTCTATTGAAAAATACTAATAAATCCATGAGAATTCACAGTTACATAAATCTTAGTTTCAACTTATAACAACTCTGAATTTTGCTTCTCTTAGTTCCTTTTTAAAAATTTGTTAGTGATAAGATGAATACATGTATTTTACTCCTATTGTACAAGATCATGAGAGAGTACTTTTATTACAGTAATTATTTTCTTGATTTTCAAGGATTAATTTTAACTCCCAAGAACAAGTAATTAGGACCCGCAGATACTTGAAGAAATATGTGTAAAGTTTATTTTATAAATTTAAAAACAGAGATATGGTACTATTTTGTTCCCAAAGGAAATCATTGCTTCAATTGGCAATAGAATGAGTGTTACTATGTGTTTTGACTTCCCCATGTAGCTTAGCATGAAATTTTCATAGATTTCATAAGTAGAATTGAGATAATATTCCAGTGTCCAGTAGTTTTCAAGTCTATGGCTTGAATAACAAAGGCTAATCTTTTCCAGGCTACATTTAAATTAACATTTTACTTATAACTTTGATGCCTATCAGCCTCATTCAAAGGTACAGACTACGAGTGTCACCTCATTCGGTGTGCTGCATGGTAGAAAAAATGGAAAGTGGTAACCTAGGTACTGAATATTAAAATTTATTTCTAGCAGTGATATGGTTTTTCCCTGATAACATTTCTTTTACCTGAAGGATAAAAGCTTCAAAGACTATCTCATATCTTGTAATGTTTATGCAATATGTGTTAAATAGATCAGCATAAGTTTCAGCAAAATGTCTGACTAAAATATATCACTTTAATTTTTTTCTCCGACTTAATATTTATATAAAGTAAAAAATCTGCAAAGTTTGTTTCCACAAACATGACTGAATATCTATGGGAAAAGTAAAACTGAGTAAGAAACTAAAGTCACTTCCAGCCTCTCTTTCCACACAGCATGATGGGTAATTTATCACAAGATGCCCCTAAATCACTGCAACTACTATGAAACATGACTATTACCATAAATTGATGGCTTTTAAGTGCCCTGAAAAAATTTACACGGCATTTAAGGGCACAAACATAATGGTACTGCAGAATCTTTTTATTTTAATGACCCTGTCAACAGTGCTGAAATATATTTTTGTGTGTATTCATGAAATAAGTTCTATATTCCTCAGAATTCTTTTTTTCCATTCATCATGGAATTGTCAAAGACTTGATATAAGAAAAGCATTATTTTTCAATACACCGGTAGTGTCTTTGATTATTAAAGAGTATTCAATCCATATTCTTCACTGATAAAATGGAAAAAAACCTTAGAACGATTTAAAACTTGATTTTTCACAACAAACAAATTCCACAATAGCTTCAAATGTACATAAGTGACTGCTCTAAATCAGGCAATGGAGTACTTAGGTATTACCTTATTTTTTAAAAAATGACTTATTTGTATATTGAGTAATTAAATTATATGTGGATATAATACACAAATATAAATGTAGATTTTTTAAACATTATAAACTTATTCTCACCCACTGAATTTCAAATATTTTTATAATTTAATGAGTTCTTGTCCATTAATACATTACTTTTGATATTATGTGTAAATGACACAGTGAATTTTAACAGAGTAAATCTTGGGGAAGAAAATCTCTCAACAAATGATTATTGAAACAAGTGGTACATTTTGTATCATATCACCTAAGTAATACATATCAACTTATAATTTCATATTTGATGATTACTAGAAAGAAATCCTCCTTGGACAAAGAGTTTGTTATAAAAACAATTTTAATGAATGTTTGTTAAGTCGAGCAACTGAAGGCTTCTACTCAGTATTCATGTAAATAAATAAAATAAAATAAAATAAAATAAAATAAAATAAAATAGAATAACAGATGACACTAAATACAAGTAAAAATGCATTATTTTCGTTAAAGGTAAGACACTAATTTAAGTGTCTAAATTTTAAGTGTGGTCATAGTTTTAGCTTACTGGAGCATATATTTAGAAAGAACAAGCCCTAAAAAACTTGTCTCATTTACTGTTAAAGTTAAATTGAGAATATGCTAAATAAATATATGAAAAAAATTAAACAGTATGTCTTTAGCATTTAACTTAGTAATAGTATGGAGCTGTAATGAGAATATAATAGAGTATGTCAATCTGACCTAAAATTATTACTTTTACTTATACACTATTTTGTAACAGAAGCTATATTTTACAGGAGTACAAAATGTTGTATAATGGAAAGCAGTAGATCAACATTTAGAAAGAACAGATGGTATCTAAGGAGTACACAGTGTTAAATTTGGGGAAAAAAAGAAAAACTACTTTGAAAATCCTAGGGAATGTTGAAATGATGTGGCATTTTCTCATTTTGAAATGTCCAGGTTTAGACATGTTGATACTTAAGGAAATTTAAGATAATTATAAATGTACATGTGGCTATAAAAAATAGTTCTACAGGAATTTTTAGTGCTGTTATTATAACCAACATTTTGTACCTCTCATCACTAATACCCCCTACTCTAGTTCTTCATTTCAACTATTTTATTATTATATATGGATACTCATTATATAACTCATTGGGATTGTTAATGTGTGTGTGTTTTTTAACCTCAGATAAATTCCCTGAACATTGTACTAAATGAGGTATATGAATAATTGCTTTTTTTTCTAATTTAAGCAATTGTAATCCAGATTATGGACACCTATATTTTTAATTGTTTATTAATTATAGGATATCTGAATGGTTTCTAGTTTCTGACCATTAAGAATATAAAAAAACTATTCATGTGCAAATCAATATTTCTATAAATGTTTTTTCTGTAAATATAGATTTTGGGCTGGGGATTTAGCTCAGCGGCATAAGTGCGTACCTGGCAAGCATGAGGTCGTGAGTTTCATCCCCAGTCTCCCCCCAAAAAAAGAAAGAAAGTAAATATAGATTTTATTTCATTTGGTTACCATCCATGAATACAATTACTGTGTGGCATCTAAATTTCATGGTAAGTTTTAGAAAAAATTACCAAAAAGTTGTATTTTACAGGCTTTTTTTGATTATTTGGAACATAATTTACATGACTGTCTCTCAAGATGTACTTTTCAATGGTGATCAATATCATTTCTACTTTTACTTCCCTTACTATACTGAAGAACATTTCTAGTGTATTATTGTGTGAGAAAACAATGAAGTCTAATGTTTTTGTTTTGTTTTTGATAGTAATGGAAGAAATATTCATGATAAAATACCATGAAAATGTAATTTTTGTGGTTAACTGCTTAAAAGTTAATCAATTTAGCCAGACCTGGTGGCTCACACCTATAATTCCATCATGCAGACATCTGAGGCAGGAGGGGTGTGAGTTTGAGGCCATCCTGAACTACCTAGTAAAAACACTGGACCATGTTTTATCTCTCCACCCTGTTGTTGGATTTCTCAGTTTTATCATAATATAAACAATATATTTCTTGTGTTATTTTTCTGCATCTATTTAAACTAATTATTTTTTACTCCTGTTCTCATTAAGAGGTAATCTATATCAATTAACATGTGACAAATCAACCATGTGTTCTTGAGGTAGTTCTAAATTGACTGTGGTTTATTATTCTTTTTATATCATTGATTTATATTTGCTAATATTGTGTTAAACACTTCTGTGTGTATCCTGTAAACAAAGTGTTTATTCGATTCAACAAGAAAGAAAAAAAAAAGAACTGGTCACTCAGGGAAGAGAAAAAGAAAACAAACAAACAAACAATTTGCTCAGAGTAAGTGTTTCTGAAATGATAGCATCTGATGTGTTTGGTGTTTTACACATTTTTGAAAAGTGTCAAGAATGAAAAAAAGATTAAGAAAGTTATTGCAAGATAAGTTATTACAATTATATTGGTTAAGAAGAATTACAGAGGACCACAGGACATTAACTGGTCATTAGCTAATTGCATTTTATATTTGAAGCAAGAACTCTGATAAACAAGAAAAGTATTTTACTCATAATATGTGTTATCTTTATGGTTTTGGGAATTGTACAGAATCTGGCTATCCTAGGCCACAGCGACCAAAGTGACTACAATCTCATACCTTGGGTTTCCTAGGGATACAGAATTTAGTCACCTTATTTGTGTGACATTTTAGAACCTTACTAAAGCCTTCCCTTTTAGTCAAAATTTTTCTCTGGAAATCATTTATAGTTAAGTAATGATTCTCAAAAATTAAGAACTGAAAGTCCCACCTTGCTAGGAATGGCCATTCTTACATCCTCTTGTCCCAGGTAGGAGGGAAGGGGAAGGTTCTGGTTACAAGGCTAACACTGAATCCTAGACAATGAGATAGGAGCTTAAGGACGGATCAGGTTTCAGTCACATACGTCTGGTAAATTTCTGAATTATGGAAAAATCACTGGGTAATGTTCATTTTAGCTTTCCTCATATTTCTGAAATAAGCAAAGATAATCAGCAAAGGAGTAATTTGAAATACTGATCTAAGATGTCTCTAGTTATAAGATAGACAACAAAATGTAATATTTGAACCTGTAGGCTTGAGGTGCATTTGGTAACACATTTGATAAAGGGTACAGAGTGGATAGTCAGGCATTTGCGTACAGAAGTTAGGTTCTAATTTGAATGAATGTGTCCCACAAGGTCTTTAAAGACGAAGGAAAGAAAGTTCTTTATTTTCATAAAGTTGAAATTTTTGTCAGATTTTATCTTTGGAAATCTGAGTCAATGGAGTTAGCTGCAGACTAAAGATCACAGAAACCAGTGTTGGTGTTTTGTATTTCAAAGCTGGGAAAGTGACTGTGACACAACAGTAAGACTCTAAGATTATGAGGTATACCTTTTTCTAGGAGTTATATGTAATTTTAGAAGCTAGCATTGCTAAAAAATTTAGTAAACTTATCCTAATATATGTTTTTTGGAATTTCGTGGGATGCCAGAAAATCCCAAATTTTTTTAGAGCAAAAAGATTGACTTTTAGAATCTGATTTTGGAAAATTTGTCAACAGTATCAATAAACATAAGTCACTTGCTTTGGTATAATCTTGGTCATCTATTTATGTTGTAGTTAGGGTCTATAAGGAAAATAATATGATACAGGGCACATAATTCATAGAAGTATTTTATAATAGTCATTCACAAAGTCAAATACAAAAAAAGCACAGGAAATGTGTCCACACACTAAATACACGAAGAATACAGCTGCAGGCCTAAATTTCATGGTAATGCCCCTGACAAGTCCAACTGGAGGCATAGAGCCCATGACAGTGTCCTATGCAAGTCTGTTTCATGAGTCTGTGCTAGGAAGGACCAAACATCAGTGGAAGCTAGAAAGTCTATTCCAGTGGGATGAAGGATCTGTGCCAGTAGACTGAGGGATTATCACTGAAGCCAGAAAACCACACTCAAAATAAGGACCAGAGCTCCCATGAAAAGTACCACAGTCATCCTCAGTGACAGCGAGGTCCTAAGCTCCTCCAATGAGCATAGCAAAGTTCATATCGGGAAGCCACCACAGCAAGCTTCTCCAGAAGACTTCTGAACAGCACACCATCTTTCCCTCTGGAGCCTAGAAGCCATGTTTAAAGGATCAAAACTCCCCCAAAATGAAACGCAGCCATTCTCAGTGACAACAAAGTCCCAAGCTCCTCTGACGATGAAGACAGCCAAGTTCACATCAGGAAAAAGCTCAGTGAGCTCCTGCAGGAGAACTAATGGCAACAGGAGAACCAACAACACCACATTTTCCTCTCCTTTTTATGTTGTTGGCAGCAACCCTCTGGTGAGCCATCCATATTCAGCATGATGCTGATTCAGTTCAAATGGACGCTGCAAGTTCACCACAAGTTTTCAATCCAGCACAGTTTACATAAGGTGACAAAAAATGTGAAAGGGTATACAAAAGGTTATGCAGTTTAACAGCTCATCACCTTTGTCAAGACTGAGAAGACTCCTTTTTCTTGAAGAATCTTCGAAATTACCTTGTAAAATAGAATCTTTGATACCCAAGTAAGCTGTGTTGAAGGTTAAAAAAAGGTATTATGTCCTATTCAAAGTAAATGTAGACATTTTAACACAGGGAAGTATATTTTAATTTTCTTTAGTGCAATTTGTTGTAAAAGCTTATTCCATAAATGATTCTTTGAATTAGCCAACTTGATCACAAAATTGTGTCTTGGTTACTTTTCTCTCCTTGCTGGGACAAAATACATGACACTCAAAATGAAGGAAGGGAAGGTTTATTTAGCTTACAGTTTTTGGAAGTTTCAGTCTATACTCAGCTGGCTCCAAAGCAGGGTGGCATGGCACTGGAGCAACACTCCAAGGCAGCAGGCAGAGCAAAAGAGAGAGGAGGAACAAACCTATTTTGTTCCCTTAATATTGTATATGGGCCACCCCTCCAGTCCTACCCCCTACCTCACCCCACCTCTGAGCAGGAGTAGCACTCACAAAGTCTCCCTGCCCTCCTCTTCCACAGGCTGAGGATATTTACAAAGTAAGGACCCCGGTTCCCTGCTGAGTCTCTCAGCTAAATTTCTAAACTGCTCAAGTTTACACGATGTATCTACCATAACACTTGCTTTCATAAAAGTCATGTTTTAAAACTTTTAATATTTACTCCAACCTTCTATGTCATGATTAAATCTTTGCTTTTGTTCTATTTTTACCATATCATTTGACCCTCATTTACCTCTCAAAGAAAAAATAAAGATTATTATCTTTTTTCAGCTTTTTAAATCTTGATAATATTCTTGATAAAACATGTCTTATTTTTACATATATAGAAATGTTTCCTCCTGTATTCAATTTAATTTTCATACATTAATCTTTATGAATTAATGAAGAATTTTGTTGACTAAAAATAATTTAAAATTCCTAAATTCACTTATACATAACACAATCCTTGACTATGGGAATGGTACATTGTGATGGCTGTTGTTTTGTACAAGCAATGAAATCCAAAGTATAAACCCAACGGTAAAAGAAAAACAAGCTACATTCATTGAAGTAAACAGGGGACGTATAATAGGTTCCCGGCAGCTCAAACAAATGTGGTACAAATAGGGAAAGAGGTTGCAGGACACTGGAGAGAATAGGGAAAAACAAATGTAAGTCAGGCTTTTGATTTTAAAATTTCCATACCCTGCCCATAGCATGTCTCATGGGATGTTTCTGAATTTTTTTGACCAAAATGATTGGCAGGGTGCTGAGACATCTCCAAGTGCACAAGACTGCATAATTCTCTCTGTTTCAACCATATGCATGATATGCACTCTCTATGTGTAAACCTTTAGTGAATTTCCTGCTGGGAAAAAAATGTTACTGTAGGTCATGCTGCTGTATCTAATGTACATATACACTGACTTCGAACTTTGAAAGTGTTCTGGGTCTTTATTATTCTTATTTCTTCTTCTCTTAGGACAATGGGCTGAGGGTTGGCTCTGGGGCTTTGCCATCAGGTGAATGGACGAGCAATGGTCTCGCAGCTCTTACTGTGCTACATGCGTGAGGATTGTACCCAAATATATGAAGCCTCTTTGTAAGTTAAATCTAACAAAATGTTAAAGTAGAGGTACATGAAATTGTTTAAGAGTTCACGAGTTTTAAATTTTCTGTCTTAAAATTTTTCATAAGTCCCAAAGATTTTGAAATCATTTGGGTTTATTTTATCTGATTCATGAATGCTCATGTCCTGAGTCCACTTAGTATCTTGCAGACAATATAAAAGGCACATTTGTGGATAAACACATACAAATACACACAATATACAATGCACAAAAATAGGTATATATGCACATAAACATAGAAACAAAATCTTACAGATTTCATTTAGGTATCGAGGTCCTTCATCCGCTTGCTTTCAAGTAGTTTTCTTCCATATTTTAGCTTTTCCTTTCTTAGGTTATCACATTTTTTTGTTGCGTGGTTAGTTTGTTTTAAGACAGGTCTAGGAACTCAAGATTCTCCTGCCTCAGTCTCCTGAATGTTGGGATTACATTCATGCATTGCATTTGCCTGATTGTAGTCATTTTGGAAAGAGAAATCACAAGATCATTAGCAGCCTTAACTATTTGAATGGTTTTATTACTCAGAGGAAGAGGATAATTTAATATAGTACAAGTGACAACAGAATATAGCTGAATAATAGGGATTTAGAAGCTGCTTTTGCTAAAAGCACTGACTCTTCATTTTAGCCCTACCAGCAAATAAAAAGAGAATCAAGGTTTGGCACCTCTGCTTTCATTTTGTATATATCTGTCTCCTTTGTTGCCTTTGACTTCATTTCAGTTTACTTTTCTATTCTGAATGTAGAATGTTAATTTAGTAAATACTCATTTAATGAATACTCATTTAAAGGAATACAGTTTCAAGACAGGTAAGTCACAATCAACAGATTGTCAACTACCAGATTTTACAATGTCCTCTTTCAGAACAGAAATGTGATACTTTGAAATGTTCAACTTGTGATCTCATTCTTTGGACATTTTCAGTCTTTTCCCACATTACAGGAGAACGTGTGTGTGTGTGTGTGTGTGTGTGTGTGTGTGTGTGTGTGTGTTTCTTCATGCAGAGGTTATATTTGCAGAAAAAGCTTGTGCAGTTTTCCTGTTTCATAAAAGTTGTGTGTCTCAGTGTCCAGGCTGGGACCCTCTCAGAAGACGTGATCTTCCAAATGTATGGCACCCAGTTGAGTCCCTCAGATGAAGTGTATCCAGTCTCCACATGGCACAGGTGTTCTGCCTAGAGCTGCTGCAGAGTCAGGGGTGTTAGCATACTTCCTTCACCTCCTCCAGGACCAATGACGAGAACCATGGATCAGTGCAGTGTCTTCTGTGACTGCGTTCTGTCTGCAAAGGACAGTTAACCACAACCTTGCTGTTTCCTATATTCAAAGGAAAAAAAAAACAATACAAACAATGATACAAAATTCCAAAACAAGATCATAACAAAGGTTAATACACTTCCCATTGTTATTTTCAAAGTAGTCGCTCAGATTAAAATATATAGGCATGAAAATTGGTCAAGCAATGTAAACACATACCTTTTTTCAATGAACTGATAGCATTTAGTAGTACGACTATCTTAACTACCATATATATTCATATATATATTTATATACATATTTATTCACCTTTCATTTTCCTTTTCTTTTTCCTCCTTTCCCATCCAAGTTTCTCTTTCCTTTTAAAAAGTTTCTTCCCGTTTCATAATATTTGTTGTACATTTTGGATCTCAATTACTCTTTCAGCTTTTTACACTAGGAATACTTTGTGATGTTTAAAGGTCAAGTCAGATTTATTTCACTTAACAGTATCACCTCAAGTTGCAACCTTTTATCTATAAAAATCTTGGGTTTATCCTTTATAGCTGAGTAGCCCTCCATTGTATAAAAATCCCACTCTTCATATCCATTCCTTGGTTGATAGACATTTGAACTGTTTCCAAAATATAGTTATTACAAACTGTGCTGCCATGAACAATGTGTGCACATATATCACTGTGATATAATGTTTTTAATTTTTCTGGAAAAGGATCCAGAAAAATAGCCAGATCGAATGGGACCTCCAATCTAGTTTTGTGAGAAATCTCCATACTGATTTCACATCGGTTGCACCAGTCCACACTCCCACTAACAGGGGAGAAGTTTTCCTTTTCCACATAGCCGCCCCCCAGCATTTGCTATTGGTTGATATCTTGTTTTGGTTTTGAGCATCAAACTCATGACCTTGCACTTGCCAGGCAAGTGCTTGTGCCCTGACCCAAATCCCTGGCCCAGATGATACCTTGCCAATAGCTATCCTTCTGGGATGAGACACAATCTCAATATTGTTTTAATTTACATCTCTCAAGTGACCAATGATGTTGAACATTTTTCCATACATTTATTTGCCATTTGTTTTTCTTTCTGTGAGAAAGGTGTATTAATCTCAGATGACCATCTTTGGATAGAGTCTCAGAATTTCAGAGGTCTTATTTTTTTTTTCAATTCTTTATAGGTTCTAGATATAAGTTCTTGTTTGAGGGACAACTGACTAAAATTTTTCCCCACTCTCTGGCTTGTGTTTTCACTTTGTAGGTGATTTCTTTTGATGTTCAAAAGCTTTTTAATAAATTGAGATCCTAGTTGTTGATTCACTGAAGTATTTCCTGTGCAGTTTAGGTTTGTTCATGAACTCTGCCTATACCTACATCTTCAATATTTATATCTACTTTCTCTTCAAGTAGATTGAGTGTTTCTGATGATTGTTTCTGATGAGCGTTTTAGCCTTTGGCATGTAGAAAGCCGGTTTTTCCAGCATCATTTATTAAAGAGGCTATCTTTCTTCTAGTGAGTATGTTTGGCTCCTTTGTCAAAGATAAGGTGGCTGAGTGTGTCTGTAGTTGTGTCTACATATTCTAATCTGTTCCACCGATCCTCAGATCTGTTTACTTACTTATCATTATTTTTATTATCATTATTTACTATTATTACTTATTATTATTTTTATTATTGTCATTATCATCCTGATTTTATTACAACAGCTTTGTAATCAAGTCAGGGATTTTGATTCCTTTTGCCTTGTTGTTATTTCCCAGACTTGCTTTTGTTTTTCTAGATATCCCTGGTTCCAAATGAATTTTAGCAATATCTTCTGCAGTTCTGAGTTATGCTAATGGTATTTTGATCAGAATTACATTAAATACGCATACCAATTTTAGGAGTATAGCCATTTTCACTATGTTGGTTTTTCCTATCCATGAGCAAGGAACATCTTTTGAATTTCCGATATCCTTTTTAATCTCTTTTTTCAGAATACTGTAATTTTCTATGGAAAGATCATTTACTTTCTTTTTTACATTAATTCCCAAGTATTTCACTTTTTGGATGCTATTGTGTAAGGTGTGGTTTCCCTTCCTTCGCTCTGAGTTTGTGGTTTGCATATAGGTAGGAATGTTATTGATTTCTAAGTGCTGATTTTGTATCCAGCTATGCTCCTGAATTTGGTTATTAAATGAAAAAATCCTTTGGTAAAATTTTGAGGTAAGGTATCATATCATCAATGAATAGTGATAATTCAACTTTTTTCTCTCCTATCCTTACTCCTTTTATGTGTATCTCTTGTCTAATTATTCTAGCTAATGTTTCCAGAACTATATTGAATAGGGGTGGTGATAGAAAACATTTTTGTCTTGTTCTAGACTTTAGAGTGAAAGCTGTCAGTATTTTTTTTTCTTTTAGTGTGGTGTTGGCTGTTGGTTTGACCTGGATGGCTATTATCAAATTGAAGTAAAGACCATATACCATGATTTTCCCATAGGGTTTTTACCATGAATCACTGTCAGACTTTGTCAGAAGCTTTTTCTATATCTATTGAGATAATCAATTGAATTTCATCTCTGATATTTTTGATAAGATGCATTACACTTATTGATTTTCATATGTTAAACTATCCTTGCTTTCCTGGGATGAATTTTGCTTGGTCATGATGTATAATCATCTTGATGATTTTCAACATTCTCTTTGCTGAAATCATATTGAGAAATGTTGTAGCTTTTTTCATTAGGAAGATTAGCCTGTACTCTTTTTTGTTGTGTCTTTTTCTAGTTTGGGTATCAGGGTAATACTTCCTTCTAGGAATGACTTAAGTAGTATTGCTTCCTTTCAATTTCACTGAAGAGTTTGAAGAGTATTGGTATTAAATCTTCTCTAAATTTCTTTTAGAGTTCAGCAGTGAATCTATGAGAACCTGAACTTTTCATTGTTGGTAAATTTTAAATTACATTTTCCCTCTCACTAACTGTTATTGAAGGTTATTGAGAATTTTAATGTCTCCTTGATTCAGGTTTGGTAATTCATAAGTATCTAGGAATCTGTCTATTTCTTCTATGTTTTGTATCCTGTGAGAGTAAATTTTTTTGAAGTCAGTAATGATGATTTTTTTGAATTTCCACAAGACCTATAGTGATGTCACCCTTTTTATTCCTCAATACATGAATTTGAGTCTTTTCTTTCCTTTTTTTTTTTTTGATAAGGTTGGCTAGGGTCTTATAGATTTTATTTATTCTGTCAAAGAACCAATTCTTCAATTCATTAATTATTTTAATTATTTTCTTGACATCCACTGAATTAATTTTTATATTTTTCAGTCTTATATCAGCTTTCTGTTTGCCTTGTTCATCTTTTCCTTAAAGGTTTAGGTACAACATTAGATTGTTTATTTGCACTCATTCTGTTTTTCTAATGTGAGTATTTATTGCTGTAATTTCCCTCATAGGGCTGTTTTCATTATGTCCCATAAGTTCCAGTGTGCTGTATCTGTATTTTTGTTTAGTTGTAGATATTGTTTAATTTCTTCCTTAGTTTCATCTGTTACCTGTTGGTTGTTTAGGAAGTGTTGCTTAATTTCTATGCATTTGTAGAATTTTTGCACTGTATTTTGCTATTTATTTCCAATTCCATTGCACTATGCTCAGATAATATGCATAGGATAACTTCAATTTCTTTGCATTTATTTAAGGATATTCTCAGGGCTAGTGTATGGCCTATTTTCGGGAATGTCCCATGTACAGCCGAGAAGAATGTGTATTCTGATGCTGTTGGGAGGAACGCTCTGTAAACATCTACTGAATCCACTTGTTCTCAGGATTGGTTCAATTCTGATATTTCTTTGCTGATTTTTGGTCTAGTTGATCTATCTCTTTGTGACAATGAGGTGTTAAGGTCTCCCATTACATTTGTGTTCTTGCTTATTTGATTTCTCAAGTTTATTATCAAGTGTTTTAGATAGTTGAGTGTCCACGTATTGATGCATACATGTTTACGACTGTTATCTCTTCTTGAAGTCTTCCCCTTACAAGCATGTAGTGACCTTCTTTATCTCTTTTGATCATGCTTGGTTTGAAATTCACATTGTCTGCACACAGAATAGCTAACCCTGTTTTTTTCTGAGTTCCTGTTGCATGGAGGATTGCTTTACATCCTTTGGCTCTCAGTCTGTGAATTTCTTTTTGAGTTTAGTATGTTTCTTGTATACAGTGTACCGTTTGGTATTGTTTCTTGATCCATTCTGCCAGTCTGTTTCTTTCAACTGGTGAATGAGGCCATTTGTATTGTTGGTAACAACTAATATGTATTGGTTTATCTTTGTCATGCTATTTTCCTGCTATTATTCCCTACTTTTACTTTTTTTTTTAATTGCTTACCCTGTCTGTTGTTTTCTTTCTATTGTTGTTCTTGGAATTGTGGTTAATTTTTCTCTGTCTAGAATATCTTTCAGCACCCTTTGCAAGGTTGGAATTGGAAATTGCTTTCATTCAGAACTTGAACTACCTTACTCCAAGCTCTCCTTGACTTCATATTTTATGTTGAAAAGTCTGTCATGATTCGGATTGGCTTTCCTCTAGAGGTGATCAGTTTCTTTTCTTTTCTTAATATCTTTTAATATCATGTTCTTTTGCTGAATTTCAGGAATCTTGATGACTTTATGTCTTGGTGGCAATTTACTGTCATCATGGCTGTTTAGAGTGCTTCATGCTTCATATGCTTCATTTATTTTTATGTCAAATTCTTTATTCATTCTTGGGAAGTTTTCTGCTATTATTTCTGTGAAGAGTTGTTTTCTTATGGCATTTGTACTTTTTTCAGCTTTCTCCTAGATGCCAGTCACTCATGTTATTGTTTTTTACTTCGTCTTGTGGTTTGAGGGTTGAGTTGTCATAGCCTGTTGCTATTTTTAATGTATCTTTCCTTTCATGATCAATAGCTATAGTTCTGTCTTCAAGGCCTGCATTTCTATCCTCTCCTTTGTTCAGTCCATTGCATAGACTTTCAATGGAGGTTTTAATCTCTTGAATTTCTGTTTGGATCTGTTCATGGATTCTATTTCTTTCCTATGTTGTTTTTTTTTTCTAACATTTTTCTTAGCTTATCTATTCCTTTATATGTATCTTTTCTAATAACTTAGACCTTAAGCATCATTTTGTTTTGCACCTGAGAGATTATTTTCTCTATAGCCTTTTTCACTTGTCTTTTCACTTTTATTATTATCATTTCAGGAAGTTCCAGTGTTTGACTTCCAATTTTGTCTATCTCATTGAGTTCTTGGCTTGTTCTCAGTGTGTTGAGTGTCTATGGTTGCATTTTGCTTCTGCATCTTGTCATTTTCTATTTTCTCTTTTTTATTTTATTTTGATTTCTATGTTGATGTTTTCCAATGCCCTTCGAATATAGGTTTATCACTAACATTGATGCTTCCTTTGGAAATGTCTGTTTTGCAGGTATGTCCTCTACGTGTCAGTGGTTCTTTATAGCTATCCCAAGAACCTACCTCCCCAATTTCTAAAGAATGCAAATTTACTACTTGGCTCAGTACCCAGTCCTTTGGCACTGTACTATGGTGATTATGTGACCCATTAAATCACAATGTTATCATTATAAGGGAGAAAACCTGATTATAACATGTATGACATATTGGCTAAGTAGTAGAGTTAGTAATAACAACAGTTTCAAGCGCAGCTTAACTACTGACAAAGTATGGTAAGAATTAACCTGCTACGTCTAAGCACAGAAGCAAACCATAAAGCTATATAACAAAATCAAACATATGTCATATATTTGTATGCATGGATTTTTCCCCTTATTGGAGTGATTTTTTTCTTTTTGTGGGGGGGGTGTTTAAAATGATTAGAGGACAGGATAAAGTGATGAATGAGGTCAAATATAATAGAATCAAAGAGTACAGAGCATGACCAACCAAGTTTTAGAATCTGGAACACATGAGGAAAGAATGAAATAAAATATAAAAGAGTAATCAGAAAGGGAAAAGACAATGTTTACTCACTTGAAAGTTTAAATTCCAAAAAACATTGAGGAAAGAAAGAGGATCAGTAGAAGAAAATGAAAAAGAAAGGTATGAAATCTAAACAATGAAAAAAAGAGAACAAGAATGAAAAAGTAAAGAAGAAAAGAAAGGGAAAAACAGGAGACTGAATAGGAGAAAAAAAAACTGAAAAACAAAGGTCACTACAAAACATGAAACAAACAATATGACATCCAACTAGACACAAAAAAGATAGTTCATCAGACAAGCAGGGGAGGCTAAAGGTAGAATGCCTGTGGTGTTTATGGTTCTGCGATAGTGTCCATGTCAGATCCCAGAAATGTTCTGTGTGCTCCAGCAAAGTTTGCCATGGGAATTGTGCTGGATATGGAGCTGAATTCGGCCTTTGAATGTGAGGGCTCGGGATGTCTCTGTTAGCGGAGTTCTCCAGAGCCCATCTGACGGCCCATTGCTACTGCTTCAGATACTTCCAAGGTGCTGGTTTTACTGATTACTCTGCACTCCAAAGGCAAGGTCGTGTAGCCTTCCAAAGGCATGTGTGCACCCCTGTGCCTGGGTCTACTGTCCTGGGTCTTGGGTCTTGGTGTTCCCATCCATGCCAAAGGTGGGTGTTGATCCTTGATTGTAAGCAGCGTTTACTGGACATGTTTCTAGGTACTATTGCTCCACCTTAGCAACTTCTTCATGTTGAGACCACACATGCACACAGCCTTTCTGTGAGGCCACTTACTGTTCTCTCTAATTTTTGTAAGCATTTGGTAGAGATCTAAAGGAAAAGTTGTGGAGTTGTTTCACGCTTTCTTTGTTTTGGCGTCTTCCTGAGATTTTCTTTGTCACACTGGCTTACACATCTAAGGTTATGTTAAATCTCTGACTGCTTTCTTACTTGCAACCATTGTGGACACCTCTCCCTGCAGACCTTCATAACACAAGACATTTCCTTTGTCCAGTCTCTCCACTTTACATGTCATGACTCTCTCTATTTAGATTTTATTTCTTGAAAGAACTTTGCAACCTAAGCCAGCAAATTGTCTTTAAGAAATTAGAGATTTTATGCTACTCATCAAAATGCTGTTAGAGAGAAAATAATGTTCTTTTGTTGCTTTCTACATGCTAATAGAAAGCAGAAACTCAAACACGTCTGCAAAGGTCTTTTTTTTTTTTGAGCACTTCTAGACACAAAGGCTCACAGTTCCATAAGAAACTTAATTATTATCAATTTCTGCAGAATATTAAAATGTGTTATTGTTTAAAAATGCATATGTATATATTTTTTGTACTTTAAGCTCATTGGACAAGGTGGGTGTTTTGGAGATTAATACCTCCCAAGAACCAAGTTCAAGATACAATTTGCTTGTTTGTCTGATTTTTGAGATAGGCCTGGCTGGTCTTGAACTCATGATCCTCCTACCTCAGCTCCCCAAATTCTGGTGTTATAGGCATGTGCCACACCATTCTTGACCTTCAAGGTAAATTCTGTAACATACTAAATGCAGGAAGACACAGGCTTCATTGTGAAAAGGTTTAGTAAGAGAAACATTTAGACTTCATGTTCTGTTTTGCCCTGAAATATGTCCTATGAGAATCTTACTTTACTGGATATGCCATATAGGTTCAATTTCTGTAGTTACTCCAGTCCAAGTTTCCTTCTTTTAAACATGATGAGAAATTTCCATCTACCAATTCTACCTATTCTTTCCTCTGAAAAGTATTCCCTAATTTTATATGAAATGCTAACTTCACTTACACTAGTAAGGTAGGTATGGCATGTCAACTACTCTTATTTAAAAATAAGCAGATACACAAACACACATATTTGGAAGGTAAACAGGGCAGAGAATTGTGTGGATATCATAAAAATATGAAAGCTTTTGGGTCAATATCAAATAAGATAATTATCTATGCTATCAATCTATAAATGGGATCTCCATGTAAGGAAACTCAGTAAACTGTATCAAGATAACCCTAGTGGTTATTTAGACTTTTCAATGGAACTGTTAGGGAGAAATTCTTGCTTTTTATTCTGTGCTTCTGCTTTATTTCTCCATTACAATGATTTTATAGTGAACATACTTGCTGGTAAAGTAATTTTAGCAAATGTTTAAAAGTATCTTCCAGGCTGAGTATATCAAGTTTTATATAAGCTGTGTTTTCAATGTTCGGCTTTATTGTAACTATGTCCACATACCCTACAGTGTTTATATAAGCTGCAGGCTACTTCAGTCATCTTTAGAACATGCAGCCAACTGCTTTTATGTCTTTAAGATACTCTAACAGCTAAAATAGCATTGGCAATAAGCACATCAGAAAATAAAGACACATTTCAGGAAAGGACTTCCCTAAAATTCTGCAGATCTGATGGTTGAATAGGCCCATAAGTGCTTTTGTAGCTTTAGCAGATAATCAAGATAGGAATTTCGTTTCAGATTTTTACTCTCAGAAAAAGGTTATTTCCACTGAGGAAAGAGAATATGCTCTCACAAAACCATATTGTGAAGATTTAAATGTTTCAGTCTTTATGGGCGTGTTTAAACCTCTTTGATTCTACTTCAAAAAAGAATTCCTTCTTTATTTAAATCGGATTTGAATTTAAATAAAACTTTTGATTCATTTTATGAATTATTCCTCCTGGAAGGAAGTTAACGCAATGCAGTTTTTTCATGTACTTCTTTTTTCTTCCCTTAAACTTTTAAAATTGATGCTATATCCATCAATATATATGCAAGTGCAAAAATTTAAATTCTTAAAAATATTTTCATTTACAAGTTAAAATTCTTCAAGTTCTTTAAAAGTCAGTATAATAGAGTTATGGCAGTGCTGGCCACCTATTTAAAATTTATGTCCCTTACATTGCTTTCTTGTGATCCACTTTGTTCTGTTTTGTTGTGTTTAATTTTACCCTTTTGATATAATTGCATGTATATTTGAGTGGGTAAGATGGATGACCATATTGCTGTTTTTGTCAGATCATGGAGGAGAACTGTTAACAGTCTAACTCTTTGAATGTCTACTTTACATGTTTTAACTTTGTAATTTGAACAATTATTTCCAAGAAGTCAGTATGTAATTTGTCAAGTAATAATTTCTTAGGTTTTTTTTTTTTTGTTGTTGTTGTTGTTTTCTTTTTTTCTTGGAATTCTATATTGTTGCTACCCTTTATTCTGTTTGTATTTCTCTTTAAATAAAACTAAAAAAAAATAAAATTGAGAAGATTCTCATTGAAGAATTTTATAGTTTTTTATCATGTTTAATTTTTTTACTATGTTTTGTTTTTCATTGTACTTGAATTTTCCTATAATTAATTTTATAATTGAAATACAACTAGACAGTAAATACTAAATTTGTAACCCTTGTATAATTTGTATTAGATTCCATGTAAAGCTACAAATGTTGGATGAACAATTTTGTCTCCCAGAAATGTGTAGGCATAAATTATAATTTATTCTCTTGATATCATGGAAACCACAAAGAAAATGACCAGAGAAAAGAGGAGTTTATGAATCACTGGATGTTATATTATGTAGTATTTTTTAGTAATCCTAACTGGAAGTTTTTTTTAATTACATTTTTTATTTTGTGAACTAAATTCAAAACAAACTAATAGCAGAATAACAATAATTAATACATTGCATAGTGTTATATAATTTGTAGTTAAGAGTACAAGGTATAGGCACGGAAAAATGTTCAAGCAAAATTAGCACAAATGTTTCTTTTTGACAAACTAAGCCAAACTAGTAGTATAATTACCTTAACTGCCTTTTTTTTCCTTTTTCCTTCCTTCCTTCCTTCCTCTTTTCCCCTACCCCGATCCCCCTTTCCTTTTGAACAGTTTCTCCTCATTTCATAATATTTATTGTACATTTTTTATCTTAATTACTCTTTCAGCATCTTACACTAAGGAGACAATACATTTACACATGCCAGTCTGATTTATTTCTTTTACGAGTATGGTCTCAAATTGCAACCTTTTACATATAAAAACCTCAAGCTTATCCTTATTTGTAGCTGATTAATACTTTGTTGTATAAAATTACAACATGTTTTTTATTCATTCTTTGGTGTATGTGCATTTGGCTTGTTTCCAAGATCTGGCTAGTACAAATTGTGCTGCTGTAAACATGAGTGCACATATATCGCTGTGTTGTGATGTTTTCAGTTCTTCTGGAGAAATATCCAGAAGAGGAATAGCTGGATCAAATGGGACCACAAATCCTAGTTTTTTGACAAATCTCCACACTGACTTCCACAGTGGTTGCACCAGTCCACTATCCCATCAACAGGATTTTTTTCCTCCCCACACCCCTGCCTGCATTTGATATTGGTTGATTTCTTGATAATAGCCATTGATGTTGAACAATGACGTTGAACATTTCTTCATATCTTTATTTGCCATTTGTATTTTTTCATCTGAGAAGAGTGTATTCATGTCAGTTGCCCATTTTTGGAATGGCTCTTTGAATTTGGTTAGTCTGATTTTTAAAAATTTTTATATGTTGTAAATTTATGTCCATTTAATGAGGATCAACTGTCTAAAATTTTTTCCCACTCTCTGGGTTATGATTTCACTCTTTTTTGTGATTTCTTTAGATTTGCAAATACCTTTTAATAAGATGAGATCCCACTTGTTGATTCTTTGTGGTTTTTACCATGTGATTGGAGATTTATTTTGAATTATTCATTTGCTTAATACTCACAAACTCTTTTAATATAGAAGCAACAATGAATTATGATGAATAGACAGGTATCAATTGTTTTGCAAATGAGATTAAAAATTATGAAACTATCGTTTGATTGGAAAGGGACTAACATTATTTTTGGAGTCAGGAGCATTCTCAGACATAATAGCTTAGAAAAAACTAATTGTAGTGTGTATTTCTTTTTCTGCTGACATTTTTTCAGCCTGCCTACCCCTTGAAGATCTCAGGGATACCAAGGATATTTGAATATGGTTATTCCAAAACTTTTTTTGGGGGGGTACCTTACACAGCCACAAGGAGAGAACAGAAAGTAGAGCATTTAAAAATTCAGCAGAAAAAATTGGTAAGAGATTATAGTTCATGGGACAGGGATTTGGCTCAGCAGCATAAGGGCCTGCCTTGCAAGTGCACAGTCGTGAGTCCAATCCCCGGTACCAAAAAAAAAAAAAAATTATAGTTCATGAATCTGAAAAAAATCAGGAAGCATTACTGGATATGCATACTGTTAAGGGGAGTACTTATCTATAGTTTTTGTCATAACTTCACTATCTATTAATAGCAAGAACTCATCTACATGGAAGCATTTCACCAAGTCTTTAATATAGTATTGCAATGTTGAAAATCATTTTCACAATTTTACTTTGCAAAATGTTGTTCATTCCTTGAAATAGTATAGCATAGGATCACAAAATCTGTCTTCTTTTTGCTCCCTCTCTCTTATACACAAACTAAATGCACAAACAACAAAGGGATAGATTACATACTGGTAAAAATGATGAAATTTTATTTATGAAATGCATATTTTCAATGAATTGTAATTATTTTATAGCACTTAGGTTCACTGTACTAAATATATATATTAGCTTATTTGTTTGAATATTTTCCTCCATGAGTTTATATCTGTAAGGTGTTCAATAGTCCATATGAACTGAAATCTAATGCTTCATTAATGGTATCT
Source organism: Dolichotis patagonum (assembly GCA_004027295.1). Classification (NCBI taxonomy): domain Eukaryota; kingdom Metazoa; phylum Chordata; class Mammalia; order Rodentia; family Caviidae; genus Dolichotis; species Dolichotis patagonum. The sequence goes on along the minus strand of PVJX010027773.1, from coordinate 2,582 downwards.
ATACTGTATTTGGGAGCAATTTGTCATTTGTTTCTTTCACTACAGTTTATTCACAGAAGTTGCCTTTGAAATAAATATCTAAAGTACATTTAATTGAATGAAACAGCTATGATCATAGCACATATTAGATAATAGCATTTTTGCCACATTAATTCACTAATTTTATTAAAACTCAATAATATTACAATTTCCAATATATGTGAAAGCTTGTGTTTTATTTACAAACTAAAATCTAGTATATAGTGGTGCTTAAGCTGGTAATTATTTTAATATGAAATTTAGTTTGGTAATCCACCATAATTTTTTCCTAACTTACCTAATGTCTATATGTTAATTTTATTAGAATAAAATATATTTTAAAACCTGAGACTGATTAAATAACTCTCCATTATCAATATTGTCATTGTTGTTTTTCATTATTTGAAAATAACAGTAACATAAGGGAAATTTTATTCAGATTACTCATGGAATTTTTTATAGTAATACGCTGCATGATAGCAACATCCTATCAAGTTTGATTCGCCTTTGTACAGTTAAGGTGCGGATCAGCTCGTTTCCTTTGCATTCCTCAGGGCGTCAGAGCACCTGACTGAGGTCAGTTCTGTGAATTGGGACAGAGTAGAAATGAAATGACAAAGGTTTCAGTAGAGTCAGTAGGAAAAAAAAAAAGGGAGTTGTAGCACATAGGAGTTACACAGAAACCTATATTAACGAAAATGAACCTGAATAGAAAAATCCATTGCCCAGGATCCAATGTTCAATTTTACAGAATGGATAGAAAGTGAACTTAAGCACTTGGTGGTAAAGTTCACTCACAGATGATCAAATTGCTCAGGCTCAAAGCAAATCCGAGAATGAAAATCCAATGACTTGGTTTTAAGCTTCTGAACAGGACTAAATTCCTAGGATACCCACAAAATCGAAGATACAAACTGAAATATCAAGTTATTAATTTGAATTATATCAAGAAATGTACAGTCAGTATATTTCTAGATTAGGAACTAAACGTGTCCCACATCTGGTTTATTGCTTATGCATTAACAATCATACACAGTATTTTCAAAACAATGGATAAAATAATGTACTTTATCTAAGAATCAATAGCTGTTTTATTGATGATAAGTATCTGGTTTAATTGCTTTTTTTTTACCTTTGCTTTGTTTGCACCACATGAATCAAACTCAGGGCCTCAAGCATGTTATCAATAACCCTCTTCCTTTAAGCTTTTTTATGTACAAATCATGATCTTATAGGGGACTTTGAACTTTTTTTACCTTTACCAAGAATTTTGTTCCAAATGATATAACTCACCTGGTTTCTTAGTGTCAGTTTGATTGTCACCTTCACAGTAAAACTTTCCATGTACCATTTTTTCAAATTGCAAAGAAAAATAATGAAAGGCTTTTGATACAGATTACATTTTACTGGAAGTGAGTAGTAAATGTTTATTTAGATGTGAATGAAATTTCAATGTTTGGTAATAACATTGAGCCCCTGTTATTATCTGTCTTACAACACACACACACACACACACCCTAAACCAAAACAATAATGAAAAAACCCCCCAAAATTGCTGATTAAAACCCCACTAAAAGAAGTAGGAAAAAAATAAGATTTTCTTTCCAAAGTAAACTGTGTGTCCAGTCTGAAGATCTTTTGATGGATCATTATTTACTTATGTGTAATCACATTATTATTCATTATATCACAAGGTTCTGATGAGAATGAAGTGAGACAATGTTTTCAAAATTCATAACACGCTATTTATATTTTCATATTTTTGTTGTAGAAATCCAAAATAGTAGTTGTGTAGCTACTAATATAGTAGCTAATATAGCAGTATTATCAACAGCAAATTATATAATAAATTTTAAAACAGCCTTTTCACATAACTTGTTTTTTCTTTTGTGTTTACTGGGGATTGAACCCAGAGCCTTGTGCATTCTAGGAAAGCACTCTATCACTGAGCTATACCCCAGTTGAAAACAGTCTTAAACAAACAAAACTTGTGCAGTATTATTCAAATTCTTTTTAGAATTTTGCTTGAAGATTTGTGATAAATCATAATGATCAATTTTTCTGGCTACAAATGACTTTTTTATTTTAAAGAAAAATTAAAAATGAAGAAAGAAAAAGTAACAAATGAAACAAACCACCTCCAGTACAATAAAAAACCCAGAACAGTATCAATATAGGATTTCAGGACAAGATGATAGGAATTTAATAATGGATGTTACACTGGATATTGTTATCTTCAAAAGAATGATTTTTTAAAATTATTTTGAAGGTAGTAAAATACAACAGAACAAGACAGAATAAAGCCAATAGAGACAATGCAGTGAAATTGGTACAGAACTTCACAGCAGGTTAATGGTACCATAGTATGTCTTGTTATCTTCACAATAGTTGTCCTTTTAATCAGGTATAGTAAAATCAAACCAAATACAGAACATCATCAAACCTATCAAAGCAGAGAATTGAATAGAGCAATACAATTAATCAGAACAAAGCAAAACAGTGATAACAATATTTGCCCTCAAGAGATGATAGAAGGAAATCCCCCATATTTGCTATTTTGCATA
>PVJX010027772.1:0-24542 GCA_004027295.1 Dolichotis patagonum | reverse complement strand
GTGGGTAAGATGGATGACCATATTGTTGTTTTTGTCAGATTGTGGAGCAGAACTGTTAACAGTCTCACTGTTTGAATGTCTACTTTACATGTTTTAACTTTGTAATTTGAACAACTATTTCCAAGAAGTCAGTATGTAATTAGTCAAGTAATAATTTCTTAGGTTTTATTGTTGTTGTACTTTTCCTTTTTTCCTTGGACTACTGTATGGTTGCTACACTTTATTCTGTTTTATTTTGTTTTGTTTTTTCCTCTTTAAATAAAATTATAAAAAAAAATTCCCGAAACTTCCAATGATCAACTCAATTCCTGATAACCAAAAGAATGTCTAATTGTGTCCTCTGTGTGAGCTTTCCTGGACAGCTTGAGATTATTTCATGGCTGAAATTCGAGGGTACATATTCTTTCACTTACATTCAAAAAACAGCTAAGAGGGAAAGAACGCTAAAAGGAGCTCTCCTAAGATCTTTTAACTTTAAAAATCTTTCCAGCACTTCCAGTTATATCTACATTAGGCTAAATATGTATGTATACCCTACCCATTCCCAAAATCCAACTATAGTAAGAATGAAGACATTTAAAAGATCCGATGTAAGATAGAAAAGACAATGGAGAAGAAATAGTAACAAGTGAAAAAAATGTCAGCACATTTCAAGGGGCCATAGCAAAACTAAGTACAAAATGCTAAGTGTCTACCAAGACAGATCCAATAACACAAAGTGATTTCATTGAGGAGGAAACAGTAAGTGTGTATAAACTGGAGACAGTCAGTAACTAGTGAAGTTGAAAGCGGGGGGGGGGGGTTAAAACCAGTACTAAGAGGTAAAATTTCTAAGTGTGCATTAGACTCCCTGATCTTCAGCATGTTCAGGGTAGCTGGGGACTGTCCCCAACCCTCATCTAGCTGAAAGCTCTACATTTTAAAATGGAAAATCTGAACCCCTCCCCACAAAAAAAGTCCTGTATTGGGAGACCTCGGCATGGTTACAACTGGAGGAGTTTAACTATAAAAAGATTTTTTTTTTTTGCTTCAATGTCTACATAGTGAATGAAACTACTTGCAGTAATCTGCAAAACTGCCGGCAATCAGGTGTATAAATTTGTTCGCAGATGACTGTAGATTACTCCATGAAAAGCTATGTGACCCATGGCAGGCATATCTCTCGATAGCAGCATGGTGTTAAGCTTTTATGCAGAGGGCTGTGCAGGGCCTGTGCAAGCTTCCTACACCTCCTAGCACAGGTAGGGGGCAGGTTAGGCAGCCATTAGGTAGGAGGAGAGGAAAGATGAACAGAACTGCAGCAGGTGTGAAGAAATTCAGCCCTCCCATCGACAGGCCCAAGACCTGGCCAGGCTCCATGACTCGCAGCATTCTGCCCGGTGGTAATGTTTACATTGTCTTCTCAAAAAGCAAAGTAGGGTGTTGAATGATGGCCTGCACTGCAACCTTCAGAAGGTTACAGGCAGCTGCATTGTCTCCACTTGCTCGGCCACAGCTGGCACTGCACTTGGTGACCTGCGTACGTTGCACCAGCAAACCCCACTCACTCAGGCTGTCTAGATTACCTAGTACCCAGCCCACCCATTATGGATCACCGCTCCCCAGCCTGCAGAGGAGGCTTACGGCCTATGCCGGGTCAGTCCGAGCACAGTTGTATGCTATTCTGTGAGTTCCCTCTGATTGGCAATACCAGATCTGCTCCAGCGACCTGTTCTGCTATCCCTGGCTCAAACTTCTACACAAAGCCCGAACCTGTTCAAGTTAACCCTCCCTTGCTTTCCCTACCCCTCTTGTAAGGCAACAAACGAACTTCCTTATAGTACTGTTGTAGTTACTCTTTCACCATGGTCAATTCTTCAAACTTTTCCTGTTGTACTGTGGTTTGTACCAACTGACTGGATCCAAACTATCACGAATATGAATTTCACTAAAATGAGATGGCGAAGCAAGAAGGAAAAGTTATGGTACCTTGGAATTAAAATAATTGAACTCAACTAACAAGCAAAGGTTGAACCACAGAACCATAGCTGTGATTAAACTAGATACTGCCCGTGCAAACTGTAGTATGAAGGTGGATTCTTAAGGAAGAATTTTTCCTAAGAGAGAAGAGTAATTGATAGGTTTCCAGAAGTATCTAACCTTGAAAAAATAATAAAAAAAAGAATTATGTTCGTATGTTTGGGAAGAATTAGATGTTGGGACATGGAGCTCTTAGAAAAAAAAGTCTTTAATAAATGATTATCTGCAATGAATAATGCCTACTTACTAATAATAATACTGGAAAACATCATTAAAGTGAAATGAAAGTATGATGTAAATACTATATAGGGATTACAAGAGAAAAACTTATAAGAAAATATTTCAAACAATAAATTTTTCCCCATGTTGGAAAGTCAGTAGATTACATCTAAAATAAATACATCAAGAAACGGTTGCATAAAATATATTTAGAAATACAAAGGTAAATACCAAGAGGAATAGTTAAAAAGTTTACCTGTGTAAAACATGTTCTAAGGGGGGAATCAGTAGGGTGAGAAGCTACATTTTCATCATATCTTATAATACTAGGCATTTTGTAAGTATATAAGTTGATTATAAACTCGTATAGTATTTGTAGACTTCTGTTCTAATTTTTAAAAATGAGAAAAAATATTTTGTTAAAATTTCCACTCCTAAATGTGAATAAGACCAAAACAGAGGAAAAAACAAAAAAAGCAGGAAAATTAGACCATCCAAGTACGGGATAAAGATCTATTCTGGTCTCCTTTGTAGGATCAGAGTTATTAACATTTACCGGGTAGTCTCTGCCATTCTCCCTTCTTCTATGTATCTTGATTTTCATCCAATGAGGTCAATAAAACTGTTGGAATAGGAGTCACTTTTGATAAGCAGGACTGTGCCTCTTCATTTGATATAGGGACAGACAATACCAAAGTAGACCAATGAGAATCTCTTTCCTAAACTTTGCCATTTAGACTTGGAATTTGTAAGATACTGCACACCAGATGGACAAACACTGAGGTGACACGAGTCTCCATAGATCTGTATGGCCCTTGATTTCCTGGCTCATGGGCACTCGCAGGCATAGCTGTGTTCCCACTCTGAATTCCATCTGATTTTCTTTAGTGGCGCAAGTGAGTGTATTTAATCTAATATTTGCCTGAGCTCATAGAATCTTACAATTATAAAAAAAATACTCAAATTATACATTGGTTTTTAAGATTGCATAATTCCTCCTTGACACACTGCAGATTGAATCTCATGATCTAATATACACCAATTGATGTTAAAATGGCAAATTAAAATTTCTACTTGCCAGGGATGAAATGTAAATATATTATTACTCTCTGCAATGTGTTATTATGATAATCAATGCCCAGGGAGAAACCTGATCAGAGACTCAGCTTCTAGGAACACAGTGGGTCATAGGATTTCTCTAAATCTTAATTGAACTTTTTTTGTTTGTTTGTTTGTCTCCTATATTTTTTTAAATAGTGAAATTGATTTTATTCTTACTTCCAGGTAAATTTGACTTTGAAACTATGCCAATGTTCCATAGCAAACACTGACATGTTTTTAAATTTAAGCACCTGAGGAAAACTGAAATGATAAATATCCCTTAAAATCCCCCAAGGTCCCTTGTCCCTGAATAAGCGATACTCAGTTGCTGATTTGTAAATCAAACAGTTTAGATGTGTACCAGGGCTCACATGCCTTCATATCAACGTCATGGCACAAAAAGACCTTATAAATGCAATATTCTTCACCAAACGACAGTTAGATAACATAGAATAATGTTTCAAAAGAGTTGAAGCTAGCAAATGCACCTTTTAAAACAGATTGCTTAGTGAACTTAATTATCAGAACTGTCATCAAGTCTTCATTGGCTGACTGTTAACCTTTGACCACCATTGTCTTGTTTGGAATGCATTTCTTTTAAGGCAATTAAATTGATACCTTGTATTACGGGTAGAGATACCTTAAGTCATTTATTTATCCTTCATGCAATAGTAGTTAGGCATATGCATCACCCTTCAGAAACAATGCTGTGTCTGTTTGAATTGTTAATGTGCGAAAGAGACATGCTGAGAAAATTCCCATATAATGAGAAGTTCTTAAACATAGGCTTTCATTTTCTTATTGTGAAAAAGTTGGCATTAATTATGCAAGTCTCTTCCTAATGTATACTTTAGAGCTAGACAGTCTTTGTTGCTTTATTAGCATAATGAATGGGAGAAAACTCATTCAACACACCTGTATCACAGTGAATAGGCTTCACAAAAATTTGTTCCTCTTTTTGTTTCTTTGATTTGTTTCTAAAAGTTCCAGTTAATAGAATTTAAATCCAACATAGAGAAAATAATTTATTGATTACAAATGGGCAGCTGTGTGTGAGCCTTACAATGAGATAGTTACTAAGTTCTTTGGAGGAATGGTCTGTACAATGTCTTCACTCATCCTAGGACATGCTGTATTGTTACAGCCATGGTAAGAAGATTAGGGAAGGACACCAAGGGATTTCTTCACAGCAATTTCACATGAGCCATATCAAGGAAATAACAGAGTTCTCATCATTACCCATTTCACTACAAAGTATGCTCTGTTAACCTCCTGAGGTCAACCCAAACCATTATACGAGTGTTAGAATCAATTTGCCAGAAATTATTTCATCAACAGTTTATTCTTTATTCAAAAGTATGCCCTTAAGAAGAGAACATGGCTCAAAAGATGGAGAATGAATAGAAGATTTTTTTTCAAAATATCCTGAGTTGTTTCATTTGCAACTAACTGACAGACAATGGATTACTTTCACATTACTAGCTATGAATATATTTATTTGAACCTTTCAGAATTACTAAATAATACTGTTCTGTATTTATATAACAGTATATAATAAACTTCTTTTTACTATCTGAAATAACTCTGAATCATTTACTTTTATTTTGCTTCTCAAGGAAAGAGATCAAAAGGACAGTGTCCTGGGATCCCTGCTTATAAAATCTGGACTATCTCCTATTCCAAGATTTCCAATTCTACTACAGCTCTACCAGAGTTCTCCAAATTATATATAAAATTTCAATTAAAATATTTAAGTGGAAAAATAGAACTACCCACTAGGAAAAATCTTGAAGTCACCTAGACATTTATTAAATTAAGTAAATTTTAGACAGCATGGTAGTTAGTAGTTCTTTTGGACACTAGATGAACTACTAAATTCAGGAAGGATTACCTATAATAATAATCCTGTTTCCTTCAAAAACAACAAAAAGACTTTATGCCTCATTAAGAAAGTTGTTTATGGGCCAGGGATTTAGCTCAGTTGTGTAAATGACTGCCTGGCAAGTGCAAGGTCCTGAGTTGATCCCAGGTACCCAAAAAAGTAAAGAAGATCAATTATCTGATTTGGGCCGGGGATTTAGCTCTATGGCTCAAGTGCTCACCTGCTAAGCACAAGGTCATGAGTTGGATCTCCGGCACCAAAAAAAAAAAGTTGTTTATTGTATTTTACTTAGAAAATTCAGCCAGCAGGTTTATATCTAAGCGATTTATATATATTTCAATTTCCATTTGTAAATAAATATTCTATTTGCTTAACAGTTACGCATGATGATGCAGTATAAAAATTTAAATTTACTGTAAAAATATTAGTAAAGATACATGTAGACATAAGAGAATATAATTAGATAGAAGGCAAAGAAATAGATGTTGTTTTTTTTTAATTTGTACTAGTTTTTTCTTAAGGTAATTGTTTTCAATGACAACTAGATTACTAAGCAGAAAGTTAATTTATCTCAAACAGATTTGACATTATTTACAGGCCTTGAAAGTATAAAGATAATTATGAACATTATATGAGAAATATTGTATCAATGAAAAAGTGTCAAAACATTTTAGAAATATTTTCGTATTTATAAATTCAGTAAAGTATGAAAGATGTTAAGGCATGTTTTAGCTAAGAATTTACAGTGGAAAATTCATAATAAAGTAAGCCCCCAACACTCAACTATATTAAAATGAAAACTGATAAATTTTCCTTTAAAATAAACTAGGAATATAACATTTAAAATATAATGTATTTAAATAATTTTTATAGAAATATATTTGACACAAATATAAATTTTAAAATGAGGACTGATATACCTAAACCCAATAGCTATATTTAAACTTTAATATTATACTTTCCAACAGTTAGTGTTAAATCAGTTAGAGGAAAATGTGTGTATAGCCACTGATTTTTTTAAAGCAGACAACAAAACATAGGTGACAAATGCACGCATGTATCTTTTATGTTTCCTGGAAAAAATTTAAGATGAGAATTTAATAAACTATAAAACAGGTCAATTTACTTGTTCTAATGCATTTGTTTTATCACATAAAACCTATGTGTTTCAGAAATACACAAAAAAAAATCCAATGCTGCAATAATCTCTTATAAAGATGGGAGCAACTAAAAAACAACTTATTAGATAAATGCAACCAAGTAAAATGGAAGGCCAAATAATTTCAGGATTTATGCTTTGGTGAAGTTTCAAAGATCCCCAAACCAACAAGGGTTATCACATTTCAGTCTTCTAACATTGCATTTTATTTTCTCGATTCCATCCTAATGAAACACAGGCAATGGGCATGCTAGCTAATTTTATAATCCTTAGCATGTACAGATTTGCCAAGGATGTGGAGGTTTTAGGCACTTCATTAAAGTCTGTTAAAAACAAGTAAATACGTTTTATCTCTTCTTTCAAATTCATTTCATTACTGAGAACTTACTGCTCACTTCATAGCTAAGGTGGGGTTAAAGGGGATGAAACAGCAGTTATCCAAAAGATGTTGGGGTTACAAAAGTAACACACCTTCAGTTACAGAATGAGTGAGTATCATCTATATTGTAGCACATCTATGCATTTAGCAAAAACTAAAAGTAAAAGGGTAGTTTGGGTTAAAATTCACTCTTTTCAATTAATGTTTTATATGAAAATTTAGAGACTATTACATTTTCAAGCACCTGTCTATCCAATAATAAAACACCTTCCTGAGAATATAGTAATGTGCTCATTAAGTGAATAAGTTTTCCACATTTTGAAATAATTTATTTTAAAGGATCTTGACTCATTGTTTTAATCACGAGGAAAAAAAATGCTGTTTCTGATTTGATACTCAAACCCTCTCAGTTTGCATATTTCTTGAGGTAAATTTTCCACATGCTTGCAAGAGCTGACAATTTTTAATTTACTGGTCAGGTTTGCCTATTATCTGTACACCTTATACCAAACATATTCCTGATTCACTCAAATTGCTTTGTGGGGAATATAAGCGAATTACAGTGAGTGGGGCAGAATTGAAATCAGGCAGGCCCTTAGATTTTAATTATGCTTTGTCAAAACAAAAGAAAGAAAAGAAGAAAAATATAACTGGCTCCCTTGGCTATTTTCTTACCAGGAAACAAATAAGAAAGGGAAATTGATCTCCAACCATGAATCCCAAATGTTTCATTTTCATCTGCCCAAGTTAAGTTCCTCACCGAGCTGAGCACAGCTCTTTCTGCTATCGTCAGCCCCTGGTCCAGTACCAGCTGACCAGTAGTCCACAGACTTTCTGGTTCAATGAGCTCAGGGATTCCCAAGGAACTGCATGTATACAGACCTCTTCTTCCAGCTTCTAATTATTTTCTAACCGATAAAGAAACACTTAAGTTCAGAGAGGTTACACTGCACTCTTAAACCCTAGATAAACCTGCAGAGCTGAAGATCACAGTAGAAAATTCTAAGCTTTCTAATTCTCAGATAAAGAAATACTCATTCTTATCTGTACACACTATGCCAAGCTGTATATAAACAATAAGCAACAAGCCTTCGGAAGATGCCTTCCTGGGACCTGTAGGAGCATTTAGAAAAGTTCCAAGGACTAACTTGAAATCTATGCCAGCTGCGAAGAAAGAGACCGAGCTATTCATACAGCATAAGCAATGCAAGTTACTGTGTTGACAGATTAAAGTATGCCTTCTATGTAACCCTTCCAGAAGTGGGAATTATGAAATTGAAAGTCTAGGCAACATATGCCCAATATTTTTAAAATAAATGGGGAAGACCTGTCTATCTTTTGTTTTACAAAAGAAAGTTATACACAGCTTGATTTTCTAATCTAAGGATAAGAGTGAGTGACCTACATGTCATATGGGGGAATAATAAATAAGAAGAAAGTGACAGGACCATCAGCAGGGCTTTGAGGAGCAAGAAAAATAACTTCTTGAACAAAGCCTGATTTTCATCAGTACAACAGACAGCTTCAGGAACTCAGGAGAGAAAGTACACCTCGAAATAAAAGCCTCTGACCAGACTGCCACGTCTGATTACTTGAAGCATTTTCTCTCGCTGAAACAATGTGCTCAGGCTGAGGAGAGGAAGGAATGGTGTGAGAAGCCTGCTGATGCAGCCAAAGAGCCTTCAGCTCTGACCTTCCTCCCTGGCTTGACATGAGAGCAGGGAGTTCACGACTTGACTTTCATTCTTCTCAAAACTCGGGTCATTATGAGACATTTGCAGGCATTTTTATGGCAGTCAGTGCCTTTCTTTATAGACTATAATTTTGATCTTCACATATTTCGTTCTAGAAAATATTTATAAAATATGTCTATTATTGTAGATCCTGGTGAATGTGTTCAAAGACGTACTAGCATGATCTCTTTTTGCCTTGTCTTTGATGTGTCGTTGAGTTAAAACTTCTGTCTATATCGTTACTGTCCACTTCCATGTTACAGACATTAGCTCTTATACTTAACTACAAAAGAAAGAACGTTAATACCAATAAAAGAGTATCCAAATTCATGCTTTTATTATAAAATCCTTATTTATTCTAAATGGAAATCTCTCTCCATGGAGCCCAGGATTGGTGATCACTGTTGAATGTGAAGTTAAATTTTAAAAATTAAAATTTCTAGCGATCTAGGTGATTTCTATATTGTAATCTTTTTTTTTTTTTTTTGGGTACCGGGGATCGAACTCACGACCATGCACTTGCAAGGCAGGTGCTTATGCCACTGAGCTAAATCCCTGGCCCAATCTCTAATTGTGTACTTCAGATGACTCTCCCATTATGACTATTCCTTAAGGATAATGATGATAGGGAAAGGGCGGTAACCAAGTTCCTGCTTGCAAATTCTTTTGATGTAACAACAACAACAAAAAATCTGCTGCCAATTGGTTCAGTTTTTGACAGTCTATTCTTGAAAATATGACAAATAAACATACTTCTGAACAGTGGAGCATTGATGTGAGTTACAATGAAGAATTCCCTTGATCATTTTGAGAAAACGTATCCTGACTGAATTTCAAGGTACCCTTGTGAAGTAGTCACTTTTATAATAATTTTACCAATACCAACCATGCAGTGGTTCTTAGAGATTGTTACTATTAAATTGGCAAAGGTACATTTTTAAAAGGTAAAATAGGTAGGATATTTATCATTTATGTAAACATCACAGAATATATCTATATGTGTGTGTATGTGTGCATATTTATTCATTTCAGGGTGTAGATATGATGTTTAGGTATGTGTTTGTATACCTCACAAATAATACAACATAAAAATCTTTTGTTTCCTAAGTCAATTACTTCTCTATGGATAACAGAGATGACTTTGTGTCACATAATGTAAACCAAGACTTTTTGCCAATGGTCCCTTAATCCTGAAAAAACAATACTTTTGTATCTCTTAATTTGTTAACAGATCATTAAAAAAAAATCTGTCCATATCAAGGTTTGTTATGTCTCAGATTATTTGCTGATTTTCTAGAAATTCTACTCTATGACCTTAGTTTGTCCCCTGGGTTAAAACTTTCTACTCACACTTTATGAAAAACTCTTAATATTATAAGCAATTTCTCTTAGAACTACAATCATACTGAGTGGGGAATTCCTTAAATCATCACAGTTATCAAATTTTGGTTAGAGTAAAATCAGACAATGTCCATGGCCAGTCTAATTCTTTCATTTCCACATGGAAAAATAACATGTCCTTTAATCGTGTATAAAATTCACCAAATTATAGAGTTTAAGAATCTGGAAAATATCTGCAGTATGGAAGGCGGTGCATTAAATGACCTTGATTTGCACTCAGCAAATTTAAATACCGGTAGTACTCTATGTGCTCTTGGGAAGCAGCTTCCATTTATACAATTTCAAGAAGTGCTCTGGAGGAAAGATGAGGTCAGACAGCTCAAGGAGTTGATGAGGAAGTGAACAGAGACCACGTTCCTTTGGATTTAGATTTTCTCTTTTAGGTGCTTCAAGAGAGCGTATATGCCTGTTGGAAGGCAAAACATGTGAAGCACTTTTCCTGGTTTCATACTCCTTAGTAACAGAATATTTAAAACGAAGGTTTTAGGAAAGCTATTGAATTCAGCTGTCACTGTTGATGACCATAGTCACTGTAATCAATTCACTCTTAGAATTTGATTTAGTCAGAGTCTATGATAAAATCAACTTCTTCTGTCTTTTTATATGGGATCCTGTCTTTACATCTTTATGCTACTGGACAGAAGAAATGAGCAGGGGACAAGGAGAAAAAGGATTTAACAGATTTTCCTCAGGGGGAGCAAACATTACCTGAAATGAGTATAAAAGATTCCAGGAACTCAGGATTAAAATGCAAAAAATGAAACCTAGTATGACTCTCCCAGATAGAGAAAAAAAAAAACCTTCCGGAAATATTTCAAAAATTCCCTATAGAAAGTGGTCTTAGTGGGAAGAAAGGCAGGTTACTGGACTCTTGTATGCAGAAGGGAAGACTTCCAAGGCTTTCCCTGCTCTAAAAGCCTTCAGAGGGTGCCCTGAGTTCCACTGAGTCAACAGTCCCAGCGATCTGCTCAAAGCTCTGGGTTCAAGGCACCTATTAAATGAAATCTGTAGAAATAAATCAGAGGTGAACAACACAAATAACCTAAAGGGAATGATTTAATATCAAAAAGATGAAACTATCGGAGTTTAAAAAAATAACCGAAATTATTTATCTTTAAATATAGAGAATTTAAGGAAACAAAAATAAGTCTTTAAAAATACACGCATAGACACACACGCAACTCATTCAGCCACTTAACTGTGTAGTGACTGTGTTTTGTAATCATGAGTCTACACCATGCTTTCTGTTAGATACACGGGGTGCTGTAAACAGAAATAGTAATTGTCATTTAAGATCTCATACTCTAGGGACAGACAGTGGGATTCTACAATAAAACTAAGGCAAATAAAATGAATATGCAATAGTTTATTGTGATAAATGCTATTAAAAAAATCTGAGAACTGTTAAGTTATAAGACTAAGAAGTCAAGAAAAGATTCTTTTAGGAGGTAGGCTGAGAAAATAAGAATAACTAGGATGTCAGCAGCCATAGTTGGAGCATAAATGCTGGAGGTGAGGGCATGGCCAGCTTAGTTGCAAGGGGCCTGGAAAGCCAGTGGGGAGAAAGGTAACTGGAAAAATAATCAGGAGGCCTGCAAGCCACGACTCTGGAATTTTACTTCGGTGATGATTTTATGCAGAGGAATGACACAATTTGGGCTTTGTGTTAAAGAGTAAGGAGATTAAATTGTTAAATTATTCTCATAATTCAAGCTGAAAAAGACAATGGCTTGGATTAAGGCCATGTAATACAAAAAGAAAAGGATGCTATCTAAATTAATGTTTGGCGTGGTATCAAACATTTGTTCTTCAGTTATATGTGCTTGGTTTGAGAGGTTGTGTCATTCAAAAGGAATTCCAAATTTCGCATAGAGAAAATATGGTGGCTAGAGACATAAATCATTTCAACAGGTAAAACTGCAGGCAGAAGAGACCAAGAAGAGAGGACAAAGGAGTCCATTCTGGGTGTGTTGAACTGGAGGTGCCTGGGATTTCAAAGTGTCAACACCGAGGACTCAGAGGTAGGCAGATTGATAAAGGAGCCCGGAGATGGGATTTTATAGTCTAGGGCAATGATCTAGGGATAATATGTACACTGACAAGGGGACTAGACCCTGGCCCTGAGGAGTGTCAGTGCTTTCAGGATTGCTTACTGCCAGTGTGACTTTGAGGAGCAGGAAAGCAGAAGATGTTTTGAGAATATGATTCTAATAATAGGCCAAGAATTTAATTGGCTGCAGTGAGTTGTGAGGAAAGGTGGCAGCCAAGGGTCAGACACAAGAAAGTTAGGGCCACGAGAACGAACTGAAGGGAAGACGTGAACAATTCATGTGCGCTACCACTATTTCAGATGCAATGCCGCAGATTTTTCTATGCAACTAAGGAGACATGAAAAAGAACCAATAAGAGAAACTGTGACAAAAATTATTTACTTTAGTTACTAGGAAATTTATATTTCCTCCTTCCTCTCCCTTCCTTCCTTCCTTCATCTTTATTCCCTTTCCCTTCCTCATTCACTCTTTTTTCTTCTTTCCTTTCTCCCTTCTTTCTCCCTCTCTGGTTTATTAGGGATTTAAAAAACTTTAAGTTCTGCTTCCAATTAAGTTTCTGAACATAACATTTTACTATTAAAAACAAGTACCCTATGTAGGACTATTTAAAATTGTTTAACTTATGATCTTTCTTAAAGAAAAGAGGATCAGTTAACCAACTTTTGAAGATCGTGCTAATGGCAGTGGGCCCTGTAACAAGTTATGGCCCTTAAAAATAAAAGAAATTTCTGAATTTATCCACACTTGAAAGAGAAGATTGTAGTAATTCATGTAAATGAATGAAACCTATAAGGGCAAAAGATATAATTGGATTCAATCACATGAATTTTTTAAAAAATCACTATTAGTATGACATGAATTTTTAAATATCCCCTATTAGTATAACATAGGATCTAGCTAAGAGTTACAGTTGACTGTATGAATCTAAACACAGGAATCTTTGCAATGTGATGGCGTTATAAAATAAAGCAGCTTTTTCACTATTAGTATGACATGAATTTTTAAATATCCCCTATTAGTATAACATAGGATCTAGCTAAGAGTTACAATTGACTGTATGAATCTAAACACAGGAATCTTTGCAATGTGATGGTGTTATAAAATAAAGTAGCTTTTCAAATCATTTTGTAAGTCTGTTTTAAGAAAACATGTAAACTACTACTAAATAATATTCACATCATCCCCCTAGTAAGATATCGATTAGTATTGAAACAACTCCCCTTAAGATAGTATCACAAAGGTAATGTAAAGAAGAAAAATATAACACAAGCCTATGAACTTTTATTTAGAAAATAGCAAAATAACAGTGTTGTGAGAGAAAATTTCTTATGGTGTGTATAGAGAAAAATAGATTCCTTGCTAAATAAGAATATTGTCATTGTCACAGTAAGGTCGAACGTTGCAGGACACCGTCCCTTCTTCTACCGTGCCGGGAAGCATGTGGTCAGATGGGTGTGGACACAGAAATTGAGACCCAGCAGGTTCCCAGAAGGACAAAGTCAGTATTGTCTGTCACTGGAATTTAGGATAATTACAGAATTTCTTTCAGCCCCAGCTTAATTTTTAAGGAAACAAATGATTTAAGTGAAATATTGAAAAACTATGTCAACTGATGATAGGCTTAAATTTCAGGGAGGGATACTGAGTTGTGAGACCTCTAACAAGCTAAGATCCTGTGTAATTTTACCAGACATGGTTTCCTGTTCCAGGAATCTTGCTGAATAATATCATTGCTTAGGCATGTGTTCTTAACCATTAGATGGATTTAAAAAAAAATAACAAAACCCCCACAAAAAGCCTACATTTTCTCAGCGTAACTGTGTCACTGAAATAAGAACTAGGAGCGTGTGTAAATGCAGGCGTCCTTAGGAAGACGGACCTTTGGGGTCATTTTCTCAGTGTTACTCAATGTGCTCTTCCTTTGTAGGAAGGAGGACGCACTGGCTGTTCACCCACCCTGTGTCATTACTGCCATTATGAATCTATTAGACATGTTCAAGCGAGCTAAGTAGCAGCCCTGTGACCGAAAGTTCCCTTCTTGCTTTTAGTAGAGCGTTTGATAGAATATAAACTGCTCCATATTTACCTTATTTTCTATCAAAAAAATTCTCAGAAAATATAAAAGTCCTCCCCTTTGCCCTTGGGTATCAATAGAAATGTAGGTCATGATGACGAAGTTTGGCTGTTAAGCTGTTTCATTTGTGACATTTAGTATGCTAACCAGTACAGCTCTGTCTGGTATATACATTTTGCTATTGTTGATGCTGTTATTGTGGTGGTGGCAGTGGGTGTGCTGAATACTGTATCTACTTCATACAGTTCTTCACTGAACGACTGATTTAGCAGACAACCTAATGCAGAAACAGAACTCGGGAATTAAATGAAGCCAAAAAAGTATCCTATATATCTATTAGTATTCTACTCAAATGTAAAGTTAGAGGAGGTACAAAAGGGAGGGATCTAACACTTACTAAGAGGATGCCATTGCCATTATCATTGGAAGTCTTATTTTCCTTCTATAAAATATTACACAACACACACATAAATACAAATAGGCACGCACACTAGTACACAAAAGACAAGTGCCATGTAATTGCAGAGGAATCTTACTTTTTGAAAGATATCTTTGTAACACTTTAATGCCATACCCATCTTTTATTACCCAGTGGCATTCTTTTGCCACTGTAGTATGTCTTCCTCCCTTGGCATCTAGTGGGGGCAGTAAGTGTCCCTCCTTCCCAGCTCGCCTCAAATGACAGACAGGCGCTGGAGCATGAACCACTTTGAGGAGGAAAAGCATGAGTGCGTCTCACCCTGGCTACCAGTGTCTGCAGTGGACAGCAGTTCGGAATACTCCTAACAGCAGCTTAGCTTTACTGGTTCCTGTCTGGTTTCCTCTTTACTGATGAGGCTTTCACCTCCAAAATGAATTTCTTTTAGTAAGGTCCTTGTTTCTTGAGTAGCTTCTGTTTCTGGAAGAACCTAAACTACGATCTGTGTCAACCAACTACTTTTAGTACCTCTAGAATATTTATAATTTCAACTGAACCTTTATGCTAAAATTACAAATAACTTGGCTTATGCAAACTTCTTATAGTGGTTCAGTATTTATACAAAGTGTCACAATGACATGTACACACAACAGGTGAGCTGACTATGGAGGCATGAAAAGCAGCTCTGTGTTTACATGAAATTTAATCTGGCTGGGTTAAAATACTTAACTTGTCATCCATTTAACAGTTAAACAACTTCCACCATTGTGATGCTATCTGTCAAAAGTTTTAAAAGGAGCCACGAACATAGTAGGAAGCACTTCTGCCTGGTATTTATAGAAACTCTGTCAATAGCAGTTCATCAATTTTTTTAATTTTCAAGCAGCTATTCACAGATAGGAGATGCACAGTCAAAATTTAAATTTTTTAACATTAAAAAATTTTTTTTCTTTTTTTTTTTTGGTCTGTTGGTCACCGAATCCATCTACCATCTAGGAAAATGACTCCTTTCATGGATCAATCAGAGGCTCATCTAACATTCAGCAGAAATCTAGGCTGCAAACTGCTAGCCCCCTTCTGTTACCATGGAAATAGGCTTCAGATCAAGGGGGGGAAGTAGATGGGGTTAGTGGCTTTCAAATAATCATTCAAAATCATGATTAGGTTTTTAGAGCTTCCTTTTTAGGTGATTATTTTGTAGCCTCTTAACCCCCTTTTGCCAGTCTGTTTCCATGGAAATATGACAAAAATGGCTGTCCAGGGCTGAAATTATTAGCATTCTTGTGTATTTCAGCTTTGGCTGCAGCCCAGGCTGAGAAAGATTATTTTATTTATCAGGTTCATATATTAACCTACACTGTTTTTACATACTAGAATTTTTCTTTATAATGTCTATTTTCTTTAAAAATTCGCTCCACATATGTATAGCTATGACCAAATCAAATAGAATAATTGAGACATCACTGCACAAGACCTCAATTTTAAATTCAAGTACATGAGCCAAGACATGTTACCCCAAGGAGTGTCAACAGCTTTAGAGACCTGCAGAAGAAAATACTATATACTTACTGGACAACAGTTATTAGACAGGTGTTGGCAGATAAGCAACAAGGGTGATGCTAAATATTTCACAATAATGTACAGAATCAAGTGTTCAGAGCAATGGGTGTGTATCAGCAGATTATCAGCTCTATTATGCAATCAGTGATAAAAAAAACAAGCTAAAAATTGCTTTGCGTAAGGTGCTTAGTATTGAACTCAAATAAATTATTCAAGGTAAGAGCCTAAATGCTTGTAAAATCTATAAAAGATCTTTAAAGAAAAACTAGTATGAATAAATAGTGATTCATCTAAAAAAATCAAAGTGCATGATTGGATCTTCTTTCATACAAAGGTCATTGGAAAATCAAAATCATTCTTATAACTAAGGACATTATGTTGAAAAAAAAAGAGAAAGAATGTATATGGCTCTTTGCTAGAAACCCCGGCAAGATATCTTGTGTTGAATATGAAAAAGTAACAGCATGCTACATATATAATTCTGTTCCATCCCGCTCTGATTTGCTGAACAGCTCAATCTACACTTTTTTCTCTGAGAAATCTTAAGTTTCTGATTGACCTAATAAAGTACTTTCATTCTGTAGAACTCTTTTATTATTCTATAGTTGGGAACTTTTTACCTGTAGACATCTGTCTTCTGAACTTGGGACTGACAAAAAGTACATTTCCATTGGTAATGATCAGATTGAGATAGATTCCAAACTGAAATTCAGCAGAGTAACTTACTAGAGAAACTAATCTCATGTTCAAATAGATCAGCACCACAGTAAGGTAAAGCAGCTCATTAATTCTTCGAATCATAATCACCACTGCTAAAACATAATTTACCATACAGTTAAACACAAGCTTGAGAGCAATGGTTGACCCTCAAACCAAATCTGGGATGTGTCCTGTTTTGTGTAAATGCAGCCTTACTGGAAAACAAACAAGCACACCCATTCACTTTTGGCTTGTTTGTTCATTTCTTTTGTTTTGTCTTAATTACCTATGGCTGCTTTCCCACCTAAAAGGTCAGAGTTGAGCTGCCACAGAGAACACATGGTTTGCGACTCCTGACTCTTTGAAGTAAATATTTACTGACCCTGCCTACACCCAGCGCCTGCTGGAAGGCTGAGCTTGCCATGTCCCAAACTTGTGAACTGGAGCTAACCTGGAGCATTGTGTTACCAGGATTAGATACAGAACGATTTGTAAATTACTTATAAGAGTGCTTGGCAATCACCACTGCATAAATATTATTTGTTACCTAGAACTTAGCACTTTGGAAGCACTTTGTAAATATCAGTGGCTTACCACTGTAACCACATAGGACTTTTTATATGATTCAGTGCACTAAGTTTAAGAAATCCATTCATGACACTGGATTGTTCAATATACGTGGTGACTGATGGTCATTAAACACATTTTTTCAGTTCAAATTATGTATTACTTTCACTTAATATATATGTGGCTTTATTTACCAATGAAAAATGAAAACATTACATGCCTGATTCACAGAAGATAATTCATCTGGAGGATTTTAAATAGCTTCATGTTTCAAACAGTTTCTAGGGCAGTACCTATGTAGACAGTTGTGAAGCAGAGGTGATCTAAAAGTATAATAGAATGTGGCCTTAGAAATTTCACTTAAAAATATATGATTTTCCCAGAGAAGAAATTTTGTAATCTGTGTACGCTTTTATTTTTTCATCTCTCAAAACTGGCTGCGTAGTAAAGGATAAAAATATCAATGTTGCACGCAGGTACTTACATCCATGAACTCAACATTGGCCTTGGGACCAGTCGTCTCATTGAGAATCTTAATAGCCACAGGAATCTTCACTGTTTCTCCTTCAGGGACCCAAATACCCTTTAGGGAAAACAAATCACATTAAATCTACATCAAGACATCTATAAATGAGATAAAATTTGATTTGACCTCTCAACCTATTAATTGCCTTGAAAGTTCTGTATTCTTTCATTCAATCAACAGTTAGTACTTGTTATATGTCACAAGTTATTGTCCATATTAATTGTCTAATTTTATTATGTGATGATGAATTACATAGATATTCTGCTTTCAAAATATTTACCCTACTGTGGATTTCAACTTGTGTGCATGAGAAACACTGGATAGTGAAGGAAACATAGGAATAGGATAGAAAAAACAATGTCATTTGGATGATAACGAGGACTGCTCAAGCCTTCAAGAAGACTGTTACACTTTTAGAATTCTGATCATCTTAACTATAATTTAGAAGAATGGGTTAAGTAATGCTGGAGGTTCTTTCAGCTTTAATGCTATCTATTCTCAAACTAAAGCATAGAGTTATGTTCTTCAAGTACAGAGTGATTTAAGAAAGAATTTTCAAAGGTGATTACAGTCAGTTTTCAAAGGCACATACTAGGGAAAATTGCACACATATTAACTTTTATATATTATTAAATTCTGTGTGTATATTAAAGTTTGTATTACTTCTGAAGTAAAACATTTATTTAAAATATCCATATTGGCCATTGTTAATTCTTTCTATCAACATAATTATAGCATCTCTACAGGATCTATGCACTGGGAGAGAATAAAGTTGATAAAAATAAAGCTGATATTTTTGAGTAATGTAAAATGTTAAGCTAAATATTAGGATTTCTGAGTAAACAGAATTGAAATATTTAAATGAGGACAATACAAGTATGAATGAAGAATATATTTTAGAAAGCATATTGCCCAAATGAACACAGAAGCAAATATGAAGTCAGGATGGGAAAAATATTTCAGATTTTAACTTATTGATCTTGACATCAACGAAGACTTCTTAAGACACTTTTAACATTAAAATGAAAGAAAGACAAAAATGGTCTTTTATTCCTGAATAGATCATCTATATTTCATGTTTTCTTCTAATCAGCTGGTGGTGGTCATTTAAAAACAGAAGATTTTAAATTTTTCCCTTTGATCATCCACAGCAAAACACAATGTATTTGTGCTCACTGAAGCTGTAGCAACATGAAAAGATGAGCATATCTGTTCAAAATACTAATGTTACTGGATCCAGGCTCTTGGTGTCTGAACAAAGGGGACTCCACCAGGTGAGGAGTGGGCGCCAGTGGAGGAGCTTTGCTGTTCAGGGTTTTAAGCATTAGGGTTTGGGACAGAATTGTGGGGTGGGCCTGAAGTTTTGCTCTTGGCCACGAATGGTTTAGCTCTGTAGGTTCGTGAGGCCATGGAGTTGTTGACCTCTTATAGCCTTTGGAGGAACCAAGCAAAGCCCACCTCGGGGTGGGGGATGTGTGTCAAAACTGCATAGTCAATGACATGGTAACTAGGTCAAGCCCAGTTACTGCATGCCCCAGGCTTACTGCGTATAAATCAAGTCACCCGATTTGTTTCTCCCAGTGTATTTAGACCTGAATATCCCAGACACAGCTTAAATTAACTCAGAATGTAGATCTAGCTGAGAGACTGAGCTCAAACCTGGGTCCTTCCTTCTCTCTCTGGCCAATTATAGCCATCCTCTGTCTGTAAAAATATTTTAACTTTCAGGTGGAAATTTAAAGTTACATTTTTTATTCAGAATCAATAGGCAAATGTATGTGTCAAATACAAAATAATATTCCGAGCATTTTGTGCTACAAAATTTAAAAAAAAAATCTAAACAAATGGGTAAGAAAATATATGAGCCCAGTATCAACAGTTGTACATTTTCTCATCACAGGTATCCAAGGTGGAGAACATACTTGCTATTATTCAATAACATAACCACAAAGAGTTAGTTGAGAAAGATATTACATCAATATTAAAATGTTCTTTAAACATTTTTTAAATAAGAGTATGGATTCAATGAGAATTAGCAATTATTTTCCAGATCTGACCAGACAAAAATTCAACTATACTGTTACAATCATATTGTTTCTAATTATTTATGCTTTAAAACAGTATAGCTCCATTTAGGAGGACAAAAATGACCAAATAATTTACCAAGAAGTGTGTTTTTCTGGTTAAAAATAATCTTTTATACTTTAATATAGTATATCTTGTAACTATTGCTATATTGATTAAAACTGTATACTAATCATACACATTCCAGGCATAAAATTCAAGCAAACTTACAGAACTTTATAAAAGCTTTATTATAAGTAAATAAAATACTCATTAAAAATTAATCATTTCTTTTAGAAGAAATATCAATAAAGATATATTTTTAAATGCTAGTATTTCTCCTGCTGATGTCATTAAGTAGTATTTAGTCTTGAATTATATGGTCTTCATGGTTTAAAATGAAATTTAGTTTCCAGGCCATATTACTTAAAAATATATAAGGGTGATAATAATTTAGAAACAATCCAAGATTGAGTTATTTTAAAAATGAAAGTTAGTTACAATACATTTAAAACTGGCCATTTATCTTTATCTCTCTTCTCCATAAACATATATATTTTTCTTGGACTAAATTTTATTTATATGTCATAGAGAAGGAAACTCTAATATCTTTGCACCGACTTTGCCTATGGCATAGAACACAACCCTCCAGTTATATCTCCTTATTCTTTGTGCTAGCATTTCTTGCCTTTCTCAGGACTATATTTATCCAAACTTATTGAAAATAAATTTCTTGAACTGTAGTAAAGGATGTTATAAAAAGGATAAGCAGTAGAGTTTCTTATTCTTGTTTTTTACCATCAAAATAAATGTCACCATAATTAACCTTGGGCCTGGCCTCTGGATTGATTTTTTAATTAAGCTAAACAAGTAAACAGGCAAATGCCATCATCTGAGCTTTCCCTTTCAAAAAATCCTCTTACTGAAAATTCGTAACGTTATCCTTTCATCCTATCAGGCCTGAACTTCACACATAAAGCTAATTTTTTAGCTTGTACATAATGGCAAGGACATTGAAATGATGATCATTAACTAACAAATCATGTATGCAAAAAGACAGCCAAAATGGTTCAAAATGCATTTCTATCCTAATAACACATCAGCATATTCAAGAGGGTTCTAAGGAGATCAGATGGTAGAGTTCTTATAAATATGCTTGTGGATAAACGAGAAGAGGGAAAGAAGAGCAAAAAATGATGGTACCTGGCCCGGACATGTGTGGGATTTCATGGTGCACTGTGTAGCAGGAAAGAGAAACGGGCTGCTCGGGGTATTTTTGAGAGAAATGGAAATTTGCCAAAGGGAGGATGATTTTGAAAGGAGCTCAATGGGCACTGAGAGAAAGAACTGTATTTGGGTTCATACCAGCATTTCTTGCCTTCTCTCAAGACTATTTATCCCCACTTATTCAATAAAAATTAATGAATTCATTTGTGCAGCAACTTTTCAATAATATAAAGGTCCTCTTCTCTGAATGTTAAATGGAAATTAGGTTGGCTAAAGTAATTACTTTGTCTTTGTCTATGATGTTTTTGAAAAGCTGGAAACAAAACTTAAATAACTGATGACTTGTGTGTGTGTGTTACTTACTTTATAAACGGTTCCAAAAGCACCTGAGCCAAGGACTTTTATCCTCTTTAGTTCAGTTTCTTTCAAAATACGCAGTTGAGCTTGATTGGGTGCAGTGCCACTAGGAGTCAAGGGCTCTACCAGCTGCAAAACAAGGAGGTAAGATTATGTAACTGTCTATCTAATAACCAGTTTCTCTCTCTCTTTCCCCCTCTCTCTGTCTTCCCCTTTCCCTGTCTCTCTCCGCTTCTCATATACACGAAAACACAAATATTGTTTTCTTTGACCAGTAACTTTTTGATACGATCCACTCACCATCACAGACACACATTTTGCCATTCCTGCAGACCCTATCTTTTCTATTTTATGACTTTTTGCCTGGATGAGTTCAAGTAACAAATATACCCTACGTTGATGTGTGGTAGGCTAGGAGATACAATGTATAGAAATTAGAAATGCTATCTTCTTAGTGCCAGAAGAGGGAAAGGAACTTAACCGAGCCAATCCCTTAGGACACAGTTCTAAATTTAAGTGACCCTATGAATTGCTCAGGTTTCTTGTCACAACACAGATTCTGGCTCAGTAGGGTCAGGGTACATCTGAAACTTTGGATTTTTATGGTACCTTGGTATGACAATGGTCTTTGAATATTTTTTTAAGTAGTGTATTTTCTAGATCAAATATTGTATGATTGAATTCTAGATCCTAAGTGAGTACCAGAGAATGCGAAGGAATACAATGCTGGAGGTCACTGAGGCTCAGTAGAGCACATACAGTTTAGAGCTATTTATGGCTTCAGGCGTGCACTGGAGGTCTTGAAACATATCACCCATGGAAAAGAAGGGGCACCTGTACACGAGAAAGACCTGATACCAAACAGTTCAAATCCTTTGCTGAAGTCTTAGGTTTAAATTCATGCCTAAGGAAAAAAAGCAAGTGAGAGAACCAGGAGTTTTTTTCTAATTAAAAAGAAACTAAGCATTAAACAAAGAAAAATAGCCTTTATTCTTTCTCTGTAAAAAGAAATATTTAAAGGCTACTCCTACTCGAATTGTCTTGAAAACAACATACTACTTAAAAATGTGTGTTTACAGGGTTAAGTGCACTGTAGTCCTCCTGCCTGGGTATTATTACCATGCTTCTGTGGACAGCATGACCTATTTAGGGTGGAAAAGAGTTTTACACTTAGGTACATATAGCAGCAGCAAGAATCTTAGGAAAAATATACTAAAATTTATCAAAATCGGAACTATTTTCTAATAGTTTGACAACTAATTGCATGTAATTTCATTTTAAAATTTATATTGTAAAGAAATAAACTTCATAGTTCATAATTGCAGTCAAGGGCTGGGGATATACCTCAGCGGCACGGTGCTCGCCTGGGAAGTGTGAGTTCGTAAGTTCTATTCCTGGTACTAGAAAAAAATTGCAGTCAAGTTCCATAAAAAAAATCACTAAACTAATTGCTAAATCAGCAAAATAATTTCCAGCAGACAGCTCTCTTCTTCTGAAAGCAACCCTTCTGTATAGGACTTGTTTGATAGATATTTATACACATACTGTGTAAGATGAGAAATCTTATGAATATTTTTAATTACATTAAATTTATATAAAATCACATGCAAAATTGGGAGGGATTTGGCATTTTTAGCTAGATGCATGAAGCATTTATTAGCTACATATGCCTTGGTATATACCATGTAATAATTTTATATTTTGAAAACTTCACATTACTTCCTGAGATGGTGAGTGTCCTATTGTTATTGTAAGCATCATTTTACAGTTTCTACAAACACATTTTTCTCCAGGATTCTGAATGCTACAACTTTTAAGAAAGCTTATTTGCACTTTCCAGTCCAATGAAGATATCATAGAGAGCGTACTGAGTTAAAGCTTGGAGAACTGTACACTGGTGCTATAACTCAGGGGGTCAGGAAGCAATTCACCCCTCTGAAGCACCTCATTTCCCATCTGAGAAACAAGTGTGTGAATAATCATATTCAAGGACTGCAAAAGGAGGAAGTGGAGACTGCAGAGATGGAAATCTGGAACACTACTGGACATCTTATTAGCACGCAGTCTGTCACTCCTCCAGGGACGTGATCGTGTCCTAGGAACGCACTTTTCAACCAAAGCATTTACTAATATATATCACACTTGTATCTCCACACTCATGCCTTGAAAAAGTACCTTTTGTACTTTTATGCAAATCACAAGAAGAAAGTCAATGCAAAGAAAATGATTCTGGCAAAGTGTTTCAATATTAATTATATTCCAGCAATATATCAGGCTTTCAGAAAATTTTCACCTCTAATGCAGATTTCTAGTTTTAGTATTTACGGACTGTTTCTCTTAAGAACTCCTCGTGTTGGCTAGGCATGGTGATGCATGCCAGCAATGCCAGCATTTGGGAGCTGAGGCAGGAGGATCTCTATGGGTTTTAAGATAACTCTTGAACTATGCGGTGAGTTTAAGGCCACTCTGAACTACATAGGAAAACCTGTCTAAAAAACAAAGACAAAAATAAATTTAAAAAAGAATTCCTGGTGTATTTAGATGGTGGTAGAAAATCCTAATTGTTCAACTTTTGCTAGGGGAAAGATGAGAAAGTCTTCAATTATTTATCCTGAAAACATAAAACAATTTAATGCTAAATTGTTTCTACCAAAAAACCTTCTATAAAACCAAACAGTATGCTGACTTAGCAAGAAAATGATGACTTCTAAGTATTACACTATATGAAAAGACAGAAAATGAAGCAGCATAAGTCTTTTCACAGTAAAAATACTTCCTTGCACGTGGTTAAAAGACAGAATTTCTCTTTTACTTATTCAGCTACCTTAAGGTCCAAGTCTTACTTTCTTACCCATCTGTACTTTCCTGCCTTTCCAGAATTCTCACTAATTGTCTAAACTGGTCAGGTAGGAGAATTCTATCAGCCTGCAAAACCCTAAGTAAACTGAAAAACACACAACACACGTGTATTTCCCCACTTTCATTCACATGTTGTTTTGAAAACGATCAAGTCGGTCATTTGCAAATATCCATTTAACATCCATGTTACTCATATGTCTTATGCATGCATTTTATTCTTTAGATTTTGCTTGAACTAGAGTGTTTA
>PVJX010027771.1:0-24537 GCA_004027295.1 Dolichotis patagonum | reverse complement strand
TTATGTTATTTTTCTTTGCATCATCTTGCAGCTGTTGAATTGTTATTTCCTGATTCTTTGTTATTTTTAAAAGATCTTGTCTTTCCTGCTCACTGGCTGCAATCTTATCTTCGAGGTCTGAAATTCTGTCTTCACTTTCATTGAGGCAGTTTTTACAGCTTTCAATAGAATTTTTCATTTCCTGTATATCTCTTTGAATTGGCTTTATGCATTCTGTTTGTTTCTTATATTGTTCTTTGAGAGATTCTATCTGTTTGCTTTGTTCCTCTAATTTTTAGCTGTGTTTTCACTAGATGCATTCACTATTTCTTTCACTGTTTTTATCAATTCTTCTTTTACCTGGGCAAGTATTTCTGGTTTGAATTTCTCCATAGCTTTCCCTATTTGCATATTTATTTCATTTGATATCATTTCAGACATTTCAGGTGCATAGCTTCTTTTTTCTTCTATGTACACAGCTTCTAAGCTTTCTTGGGGAGGGCTAGGGCTTTGAGCCTGCCTTTTGGTCTTTCCTTTCATCATTTTTCTATGTTTCCTTACTTTGAGCAGTGTTCCAAAGCTTTCTCTGCTTGTGTGGCAAATTACCTGTTACACCCTCAGTTCCTGGAGGGGCCGTGGCTCCCCCACAGGCTCTTGGCTTCCTCACAGGGTCCTAACTCCCCTCTGTGGGCTCCTGGCTCCCTAAGTTGTAACGCGAATGCTGCGTGTGGCCACCCCGGAGCCTATGGAATCTCAGGCAGGCCAGGCCACCGTGCTTTGTCCCAGGCAGGTCTCCAGGAGGTTCCCTGTGAGTGAAGGGCTTACAGGTCCCAAAGAGTCAAGCCAGAATGTTGGTTTCTGAAAAGTTCCCGGTCCCAAACAGACCTGGCCAAGATGCCAGTCTCAACAATATTCCCAATCCAAATAGCCCGGGCCACTCTGCAGGTCCGAGAGTTTCGGGTCCCAAAGAGACAGGCCGAGATGCTGCTTTCTGGGAGACTTCCTGGGAGTGAAGGGCCAGGCTACAGGCCCAAAGAGACCCGGCCCAGATGCCAATCTCCAGGCAGTTCCCTGTGGATGAAGGGTGGGCCTACCAGTCCCAAACAGTCGCGCCGAGATGCAGGTCTGCACAGACTTTCGATCCAAACAGCCCAGGCCACTGTACGAGTCCGAGAGTTTCGGGTCCCAAAGAGACAGGCTGAGATGCTGCTTTCTGGGAGACTTCCTCGGGGTGAAGGGCCTATCTTCCTGTTGTTGATCCTCCAATTTTCCCTTTCATTCAGTTGCCTGTCTTGTTTGGCAATCCTCCTCTGCTGTTGTTCCTGGAACCATGGATATCTTTATCTCTCTCTAGAATATCCTTTAGCACTCTCTGTAGGGTTGGGTTGGTGGTCATGAATTTCTTCAGCTGTTCTTTATCTTGGAAGTATCTTATTTTTCCATAAATTTTGAAAGATAGTTTTGAAGGGTACATCAATCTGGATTGGATGTTGTCTTCTTTCAGGATTTGAAACACTTCACTCCAAACTCTCCTTGACTTGATGGTCTGTGTTTACAAGTCTGTTGTAATTCTGATGGGTTCTCCTTTATAGGTGATCTGTTTCTTTTCTGTAAAAGTTTTTAATATTCCATTCCTGTGCTGAATTTCTGGTTATTCATCTTGATTATTATATGTCTTGGTGTAGATTTACTTTGGTTATGACTAGTTGGAGTTCCATAAACTTCGCTTATCTGTATGTCAGACCTTTTCCCCATGTTTGGGAAATTTTCTGCTATTACTTCTGTAAATACTCTTTTTATTTAATTTGTGTTGACCTCTGCTTCTTTGCTGATACCTATCATACTTGAATTGCTTTTCTTTGCATCATCTTGCAGCCATTAATTGTTATTCCCTGGTTTCTTGTTATTTTTAAGAGATCTTTTCTTTCATGATTGCTAGCTGTAATCTTGTCTTCAAGGAAGGTCTGAAAGTTCATCTCCAGTCTCTTTCAAGTTGTTTTGCCAGCTTTTGATTGACTTTTTAATTTCTCAGGTATCTCTTTGGATCTGTATTATGCATTGTAATTTCTTCCTATGTTGTTCATTCAAGGCCTCCATCATTTTCCTATGCTCCTCTTTTTTTATCTGTGTCTTCTTTAGATGTGCTCAGCAATTCTTTCATTATGCTTGTGATTTCTTCTTTTACCTGAGACATTATTTCTGATCTGATTACTTTTACAGTCTCATGAATTTATTTCTTTACTTCAGTTGCTATCTGCTCAGGGATTTCAGCTGTGTGACTTCCATTTTCTTCCATGACCATATCTCCCAGACTTGTTCTGTGTGAGCTGGAAGTCTGAGATTGTCTTTTGCTCCTTCATCTTGACATTCTCTGGATTCCGCCCAACAAGTGGGTTGTGGAGTCCCAGGTACTTCCCACTTTCACTGCCTCTCCACAGTGTAGTGGAATGGGACAGGTGCCTGCATTTCTCTGACCCCAGGTTCCAAGGGAGGCAGAATTGTATGAGGTGGGCTACACTGATGACCAGGGGTGCATGGTGGTGAGGCAGCTTTTTCTCTCAGTCTGTATGTCTACACTGGGACTCCCTCAATGATGGCAGGCACACAGGGGTATGTTCATCTGATTCTCCTGGTAGGTGCTGACTGCCTGAATGAAGCAAGGGTCTCCAATGGTAGACTGTGGGTACACAGGGCTTATCTGGCTGCACCTTCCTGCATGCCCTGGCTGGTCACAAGGAAGCATGCTTTCAAATGGTGGCATTGGACTGTAGGGGCCAGGCTAGCAGCATCTCCTTGCCCACACTGGCTGCCTTCAGGAAGCAAGCCTTCTGATGGTGGTGGCTGGCAAGCAGAAGTATATCTGACTAAAACTCTCTTTTTGGGCTGGCTGTCCACTGCAAGTTTACATCTTGCCACAGACTTCCTCACATGCTGAACATGGAACTATGAGACTTAATGTTTGTCCTGCTGGATTTTGAACTTGCTTTGGTCTTAATCTTTTCTATCTCCCTGCTCGTACCTTTTTTAATGTAATGTTTATCATGTTTCATTGTATGTTAGAAGTGTTTAACTTTCTTTTCATTTGTACAAAAGGTCACAGCTAAGAGTTTGTCTTAGATCTCAGGGGCAACAATGGACATGGATTTGGTAGCAATACTGACAGTACTTTGGCAATTCTTAGAGAAGGATTAAATGCCTTTTGCATAAATAGATGCACATAAGTCTTTTGACAGCCAAGGAAGAATGTTATAGCTTGTATCCCTCAAAGTCTCATGTGATCAGATGTGGAGTTTTTAGGAGGTGGCAGGATTTAGGGTATGTGATGCTGTGATTAAGGACGTGATTCTGAAGATCATGGCATGATGCTGGGATTATGCATGCCCTATGCTGGTGTTGTATTCAGGGTTTTCAAGGAAAATGATTTAATATAGACAAATATTTATAGTTTTAATAGTCATTCTAAGAGTCAAATGCAAAAAATTGCAGGAAATCTGTCCACACACTAAAGACCTAAAAAACCCACCTGAAGGCTTAGGTCCCCTGGCAATGTTCTTCATGCACCCAGCTTAAGACCTAGAGCTCATGACAATGTCTCATACAAATCTGCCTCACAGATATATGCTGGAAAGTTCCAAAGGTCAGTGATGGAAGCTAGAAAGTGTGTGCCAGTGGGATGAATGATCTGTGCCAGCAGACCGAGGAATCAGTACTGGATCCAGGAAGAAATGCTCAAAGTAAGGACCAGAGCTCCCCGCAAAAGTACCACAACTATCCTCAGCAACGAAAAGGTCCCAAGCTCCTCCAACAATGAGAATAGCTGAGTTCATGTCAGGAAAGCAGCATGACAAGCTTCTCCAGAAGATTGAACAGCACACCATCTTCCCCTCCAGAGCCAGGAAACAATACTCCAAGTAAGGACCAGAGCTCCCCCAAAGGGCACTACAGCCATTCTCAGTGACAACAAGTTCCTGAGCTCCTCCAACAATGAGCACATCCAAGTGCATATTAGGAAAGAAACTTGACAATGTCCTGCAAGAGAACCAACAGCATCACCTCTTTCTTTTCAGTTCTCTTTTTTATGTTGTTGGCAACAATTCTCAGGTGGGCCCTCCACACCCAGCACCACATTGATTCAGTTCAGTTGCGTGTTACAAGTTGCCCACCAGTTGTCAACCCACCACACCTGGGTTTGAGCACTACCTGCCCAATGGACATGTAGCCTGAATGAAAGAAGTCTGCTGCTTCACTACTTCAATGTTTTGCTGCCTTCTGCCTGCTGTTCATGAACCGTTTCTCCTCTTTGGTGCCCCTCTACCATGCCACCCTTACATGGAGACAACCAAGTATGAACTAAAACCCCTACAAATTATGAGCTACAATGACACTTTCTTTCTTTAATTTTGAGTGTCATGTATTTTGTCTCAGAAACAAGAAAAGTAAGACAGTACTTGACAATGAATTATAAAGCAATATGAACAAGAACAGCAAAGTACCAGAGCAAAAATAGACACACAGATTAATGAGTCAGAGAATATCACACATAAATAAATCCATGCAGTCATACTCATGTGATTATGGACATAAGTGCCAGAAATAATATTGGAGAAAACACAGCCTCTTTAACAAATGGTGTTGAATAAACTGGATATACAGTTATAGAACATTAAAAATAGGTTTTTAATCTTTCCTTGTATAAAAAATGAATTCAAAATGGAATTCTGTATAAGACCTAAAACTTTGAAACTGCCAAAAAAAAAAAACCACACATACTTAAAAACAAAGAGAGACAAAGACTTCCTGAATAGTCCCAATAGCACAGGAAATAAGTGCAAGTATCAACAGTTAAAACAACCCCACATTGAAAAGTTCCTGCCCAGCAAGAACCTCTCCAACAGAGTGAAGATACTGCCTAAGAAATGGGAGAAAGTCCTTGCCACCTATTCTACTGAGAGAAGACTAATATCTATAATATATAAAGAACTAAAATAACCATTATCACTAAAATCCTAAATAGCCCAATCAATAAATGAACCAATGAATTGGGCAGACACTTCTTAAGAGAAGTAGAAAAGGCCAATAAATATATCAGAAACATTCAGCATCTTTAGACATCAGGGAAATGCAAATTAAAATTACAGTGATATTCCAAATCACCCCAGTCATAATATCTATCATCAAAAATACAAATAATAGTAAATTCTGATGAAAGTTTGAGGAAAAGGAGCCCTTCTACATTTCTAGTCACATAAGTTAGTACAGCCTTTATGGAAATCAATATGGAGATTCTCCCAAATAACAAAAATAGGGCCATGGTTTTATTCAGTTGTACCATTATTTGGTGTTTAATTGATAGAATTAAAGTCATCGTCCTATAGGGATACCAACATGCTCCTATTTATTGCAGCAAGATTGATAATAGCAAGCCAATCAATAGATGAATGGAAGAACAAAATATGATGTATATACACTATTGTATATTGTTCATGTATTTTAAGAAAATAGATAGAATTGGAGATTGCCACATTGAGTGAAATAAGCCAGACCCAGAAAGACAAATATCACATGTTCTCTCTAATATGTGAAACCTAAAACAGAAATCATGAAGGAAGACAGTGGTAGTCATGGGCTGGAAGGAGAACCAAGAAGCCAACCCACACCTTCCCATGAGCCAACTGACATGCATGCTAGGAGACAGGAAGAGCTAGGAGACAGGAAGAGCCCTCCCACCCTGGTAAGCAACAGGAGGATTCAGAGGAAAACAGGCTGAGATGGTAGCCACTGAGGTGAAAAAACAACTTAATGCTTGTACTGTTTGATTGAATTTGCAGGCCTAAAGCAGTAGTCTGAGCATCTATTTAGAGGATAACAATATGAAATATAGCAACCACAGGGGATTTCTTTCTGTCTTGTTATTGAAATCCAATACTGTTTTGTTTTGTTCCATTTTATTGTTCTGTTTTATTGCTTTTAAAATAAAAAAATTAAACAAAAAGAAAGTATAAAGGAGACTATTATTAGAGAAGAGGAATGGAATGAAAGACAGGGGAGAGAAGTATAAAGTATGGTATTGGAGAAATGAATATGATCAAAATTACCAAAACCAAATATTTCATACAATTAATAAGCTTTAATAATAAAAGGAGAAAATTCCTAATGCTAACAATGTTCTCTCTCTCCCTCTGATTTAACACATTTCTGAAACTAGAAGGTTATCAAAATATGATCAGATATAATAATAAATTTAAAATTGCTTTGCATATGAGAATATGATAGCTATGTTTAGATTTTTCACTTG
This sequence comes from Dolichotis patagonum, assembly GCA_004027295.1. NCBI lineage: Eukaryota > Metazoa > Chordata > Mammalia > Rodentia > Caviidae > Dolichotis > Dolichotis patagonum. The sequence continues at coordinate 18,263 of PVJX010027771.1, read as the reverse complement.
GAGGGAGTCACTTAGTTATGCACACCCTAATCATGAGATTTGGGTAATTCCCACTCTACAGAAAATGTGGCAGAGGGCAAATTTCATGTCCTTGTTGCGGAGGCTGTAGATGCAAGGGTTTAAGGCTGGGGTCACCACGGAGTATACCAGTGTGATGATCTTATGCATAGCAACTGAGTTGCCAGATGTGGGACTCACATACATCACCATTATGGATCCGTAGAACAGAGACACCACAACCAAGTGTGATCCACAAGTGGAGAAGGCCTTTTGTCGTCCTGCTGAAGAAGGAACCTGAAACACAGCTCTGAGCACCAGAGCATAAGATCCGAGGATGAACAAAACAGTGATAATGATGAACGCAGAGCTCAAAGAATAGAATATACTTTTTATGATGGGTGCAGGGGCACAGGACAATGCCATCAGTGGGTCCACATCACACAGAAAGTGGTCAATGAGGTTGGGGCCACAGAAAGGTAGTTGAGAAATAAAGAAAATTGGGATTGTGTATCCAAGGAAACCAATGAGCCAACAAAGACACACTAGGACACCACAGAACTGGCTGGTCATGATTGAGGGGTAGTGCAGTGGGTGGCAGATGGCCAGGTAGCGATCATAAGCCATGACAGAGAGGAAGATACATTCTGTTGTGCCCAAGGAAAAGAAGAAGTAGAATTGAGTGAAGCAGCCAGTGAAGGATATTGTCTTAGTTTTGGAAAGAAAGTTGCCCAGCATGTTGGGGACTGTGCATGTCACATACCAGATTTCCAGGAAGGAGAAGTTGGCCAGGAGCACATACATAGGAGTGTGGAGTCGGCGCTCCCGTCTCACTGCACAGATGATAGCCATGTTCCCCGTCAGAGTCAATGTGTAGACCAACAAAATGATTGAGAAAAGGATGATCTGTATGTTCCAGGGGCCAGGAAAGCCCAACAGGACAAAGTGAGTCACTGAAGATATCCCTGACTTGTTCATGGTTTCCAGACTGTGGAGAGAAGAGAAATGGATGATAACAACTAAGCTTTGCTGCTGAAGTGTGTTGAAGTTTTTCTTGGACAGAAAAACTTTGGTTGTTATAGGATAATCTGAAAGAAGTTTGAGCAAATCCTGCTGAACTCTGCACATGCTATTTTCCACCTTCCCCATGTTTTGCCCATTCTAGGGTGTTTTTCCTGCTGTGAGAGAGGACAACAGTAAACTCAGTGTTGAATGCTTGACCCGCAGGTGCAAGGCCCTGGGTTTGATTCTGAGCACTGATAAAACAAAACAAAACAAAACAAAACACCAGTGAAATTACAAACATCTCAAAATACGTGTAAAAATACCTTTTAGACCCAGGTTGTTTTTCAGTGAAAGTGGCCCATATAAAGCAGTTACTTTATGCTATTTATTTCAAAACAGGAAGAAATGTGTGCCGTCATCTTCAGTGGTTTAGAATACAATGGTTAATTGGAATGGTTTGTGCTATCGTGTTATTTCACATTCTTTCTGGTGATATTTTTGCTACATTACCTTTTGCATCTCTTTTTAGTAATATTAGAAAAATACCAACAAGGATATTCAAGGATAATTTTTTATGTATTTTACTTTTTCCTAAAGGCTTTTGTATTGCACTATAGCTCATTCATAATTTAATAATTAATCCTACATTTTTAGCAATGAAATATCAGTTTTTTACTCCCCAGGGATTAATTTTACATGATAATTTATCATGATTCACATATATTTAAATAGTGGTGTTTCTCTAAAGATGAATGTGACATATCATATTTTGGAGATGAAATGAATGATCATCAAGAATTTACTTCTCAATCTCTTTTGACTGTGCTACCAGAGTTTTTCATACTCTTTATTTTGAAGATATTGTTTTAGTTAACTTAAAATTCTGCTCAGCATTTAAAATCACATGTATTCCCCTTTTACAATTCTTCCCCAAAGAGTTAAAAGCATCAAATTATGGTTAAATGTGCTTATCCATATTTACAGCAGCACAATTCATAATAGTTAAATCTTAGCTGCAGCCTATATGCCCACCAACAGATAAATGGGTAAAGAAAATGTGCATTTACACATGACAGACTACTGCTTAGGATAAATTTAAGTCATTTGTAGAAAAATGGGTACACCTGAAACCATAAGATTAACTCATTATTTACTTGTGAATGAAACACACAAATTTAAATATTGCATGGTTTCTTTTATACAAAAAAGTGTTAGAGAAGGAGCAAAATAAAAGATGGATCATAGGAAGTATATAAATAGAACATTCTTAAAGAGAATAAAGAGATGGAGGGAAAAGAGAAGGAGGGGATAAAAAAGAATTAGGGTGCATTATGTACATGTATCCATTGCACACAATGAATGTAAGCATTGTGTACTGAAAAACGTAATAATAAAAATAAATAAATGGAAAAAGTCACAAGCCACAAGAAAATCAAAGATGGTTCAAAAATATTAGACACCCATTTCAAAATTTGCTTTTTAAAATTTAGAATACCATCATGAAAAGATGATTTTTAAAGACTCAAATGCAATTCAAAGAATCACAATAATAAATAAAATATACAAGGTAATTTTAACCTTTTTAAAACCCTTTTTTGATAAGATTATTTGCTTTTCACATGTCTTTGATAGAAATGATATTTGTATCATTTATTGAATAGAAAATTATATTATTGAGATTTTATTACATGATAAATATATTATTATGTAGTTGGTGAAGGCTCAATAAATTGTAATCCATGAAGTGAACTATGAATTAACTCATTCAGAAACAATGTAGCTGCCCTTGAACTGATGATGTCAGAACAGGTTATAGTCTGCCTGACAAAAAAATCCCTGGAGAAAAGCTAACTCAAAGATGAAGACCAGTAGATTTCACTTTTTAAACTGTGATGATGAGAAGAACTAAACTAACCCATGTTGAAGGTTATTTTCTTGAGACACCATGAAAAAATGGTTCCTCACCAAGGAATCCTACACACTCGCCACCTTCTCAGGCAAGAAGCCTTTCTTCCAAACAAGGCAGAGAGCAGGGAGCGGCCACAGGCCCTTGGAGCGCACAAGTGGAGAAATGATTGTAAACTTACCGTAACCCCAAAACATACTACACGCGTGTGTTCATAATCTGAAACAAAAAGCTTTAAAAAGTTACAAAATAAAATGCATAAGATAGAGCTTTAATTGTTTGAACCATAAGCTACTTTTTTGATATTAAAAATAGCAAGTCAATTCAGAAAACCTTTAGTTTCAGGGGAACATGGTAAATGAATGTTATGGAAAATTTCTGCATGATTGTAAGAAGCAGTTCCTAAAACAGTCACCATTAAGCTCTGTGGGAAATCTTAGTCTTCATATACACTGATGTGATTCTGTATGACTTCTTTTTTTTGCCATTTTTCCTATAGGGCAGATGAATAGTAGAATGGATAAATAGCGTAAACTCAGAGAAGAGCAAGTGAAACAAATAACCAAAGCTAAAGCAATCAATCAAACAAGAAAACATCAATTTTGTATTTGCTTCAATCTCTGCAGATAGAGTTACTTGCACACAATTTAACTTAAATTCTCTACAAAATGATAACAATTCTGGTGCCTCAGCAAGTTCCTGAGAGGGGCAAGAGCTGCTCATGGCTTTGATAACACTTGGTCCATTAATTTTGGAGCATGTGAATTCTATGGGCATCTACACACTCAGGAAGTTTGGGGTTTTTTTTGGTTATAAGCTTTAAGAAAAAAATGATACTCTTTGACCCTCAGTCTCCTGGCCATCCCGAATGAATAAATGTAGTGGTGAGCAGGTCCACCTGTCATGTATAATAGCAGTGCCCATCAGAGATGACACTTGTCACACCACGAAGTCTTCTTAGATCATCCCGGAGGGAGTACAGACAGAGGTCACAAAGACCTGGTCCCAGTCCTAAGAAGGAGACTCTGGGCGAGAGCTTTGTACATGACTAATTTCACTTCTGCACCCGAAGAGTCCAGCGGTCTGTTTCTGACTGTGGAGGCAACGCGTTGGTCCAGTCTATGCCTGTGTCGGGCTGTTGTGAGAAGTATCAGGTCTCACTTGAAGTGAGCCTGTGATGTTCTGTGTTGTCCTTAGGGATTTTTCCTTTTTGCCTGGAGATTTCAATGATAATTTTGATAAATGGATCTATAGGGATTATTAAAAATAATGTGCTACCTTAACTGAGCTTGGGGTGGGCATGTTCTTCTTAAGGTTGTTTTCCAACCAGGGTGTGTGACTTTGTGCAATTGATACATAGGGCCTCTGATTAAATGTCTTCCTAAGGGCCAATTTTTCTTATATTATTTAATATTCTATGAATGAGAAAGTAAAATTTTTACCTTTTAAAATGAAAAACCTTGAAATATAAAGAAATATCCTCAAGTGCCTTATGATTCTTGATACTGTTTCCAAAGATGCCTTGGTGGAAATGTGCTGAAGCATTTCAGCACTCATTACCATTCTTCTCTTCCTCACACTCCTAATTATGTCAGGCATTTGTCACAACTAAGCAAGTGTATCTCTTGTCTGAGCAGGGTGGAGCTTCACAACATGACCTTTCTTCTTCAGCACTGATTGAGAGTGCAAAAATGGAATTCATTTTTGGCATAATTTTGTCTGTTACTTTTCTGATTATTTGCCTTTTAGCCTCTGAGAGGTACATGTTGCTCTCAGATTGATGTGGAAACTGCAATGCACATACAAAAATATATTTAGCATTGCTGTTCTGTACTATGTGTGGTATTGTGGCAGTCACACTGATTTTCAGAGGAAGCATAGTAAAGATTCCATTGGGAGTAAATGTGTTGGAGGCAAAATTAGAAGATGCGTCCTCGTGAGGTGCAATGTTTACACACTGGATCACTAGGAGAGAAGACTATATGGAGTTTTGAATAAGAAGGAAGGTTTTTGCTTTATCTCTAAGAGAGAGAAGTAGGCACACAAAGGTACCAAGCAGAGTCTGATTTTGTAGTGAAAGACAGCCTCAAATACGGAGGGCATTCATTGATGGAATTTTTTTCTTTTTGCCTTTTGAGCCATTATCTTTAAGAATCTTTATTTTTGAATTTAAAAGATTGCATTCTTTTCAAAAGTTTCATGCACAAATGCACTTGATTCCCTCCAGTAGTTAAAGTTAAGATTTTTAGCAAATACGTATCATGGTAAAATGATATATATGTATATGTATCCATTGGTATATACACATATTGCTGATTTTAGAGTATCAATATCAATAAATGATATAGCAATATCATAAGATTACTTCATGAAGTTCTGCATCTTTAAAATATCTTATTGAGACTTTATTGTGAGCACACAAACTTGAACAGCTAAAAATTTATGAGACATAAGTTTCACTCTCTACCTAGGTGAGATCCAGAACACACTTACTGGAGCCCTTCTTCATTGTTATTAGAAAGAGCTAAAATCACAAGTGACCTGCTTAGTATGTAAAATAATGCACTCTCTAAGGGCTACATTCTGTTGTGGCACCTCGGTTCCACGAGAAACTGGGACATGTGACACTCTGTACTGTGCAAGCTGCAGCATAGCAGTGGCTCCTGGACATGACTCTTGCTGAGTCAAAGGCTGCAGTAAACAACTCGTGTTGCCAGCATTCTCATTTGGACCCCTGGAGGAGGAGGGTGCCTGAGACACTTGTCATGACACCACAGTCCACCCACCACAGCAATGGCAGGTGGATTATATTGGGCCTCTGTCTCTCCCGCAGAGATATAGATATATATGCTCTGACTGCTGGTGATACAATCACAGGTATAGGTTTTGCCTACCCTGTGCCCTCTGCTGACCAAGATCACACCATTAAGGCTTTACAACTTTGGCTGCTGTATATGGGATGCTGCTAGGAATAGCATCTGACAGAGGAACTCATTTTACAGGGATCCAGGCACAACAATGTACCAGAGAGAATGATGTCACGTGGAATTTTCTTTTTTAAAAATTTTTAAAATTTTATTTTAAAGAGAATAAAACAAAAGAGGGCAGAACAGAGCAGATCAGAAAAGAACAACATAGGCAACACAGTACTTTATAATAAGACAACCAGACATTAACAGTAGCTATCACAATATCTCTTTCTCTGCTATAGGTGAGCATAGTTTCAAATACAATAATACCAAACATAACAAAATAGTATAAAACCATTCAAAGAATGAAAGAATTACAGGACATTCTGAGCCGAAAAACAGAGAATGATCAATGGATACTATAATATCTCATTTTCAATGAAAAATTTTGTTTACACTATCACATATATTAAAATCCCATAAGATACAACATGATAGAACTGATGGTAATAGAATAATAGAAGCATAGTAGAACTTCTAAGCAAGACAATATTAAATCAGCAATAGCTGTCATAATGTTTTGTTTTCTTCAAAACAGTTGTTCATATATATACACATGGCATTTTCATGTGCCCTACTGGCCACAGGCCGCTGGTATGACTAAGAGATTCAGTGGGCTCTTAAAAGCCCAACTGTCCCATTTGTCTGTAAAGGTCACCAGGTGTGTACTGACCCTACCCCAAGCAATTAAATTGCTCGATGACCAACCCCAGTGTATGGGTGACAGCTCACTGGATTGCCCCCTGAAAGCACACCTGCATATCCAACCCACACAGCAAGGTAATTAAGTGATGAAAGGGGCCCTAATCCTTCCCACGATGGAGCCTGCACAGCCTGGAGGCTGTGATCACTGGACTTGGGATTGGTCTCTGGCCCCCCACAGTGGGCAAATGGGTGTTTCTCTTGGAGCCCTGAGAGGACTTAAACCTGCTGTAGAATTACAGCCCTAGACTTCAACTTGGCTACTAAAGGCCTCAGTGTGCATGCTGTCAGATGTTGGAGTCACTATTCTGAAAGGGAGTGACATTGTGGCTACTTGGCCCATTCGCCTGTAGGTCATGGGTTTGGCCCCCAACTCCCTGACCCTTCATAGCAATGGGGAACCAGGTTTGGTATTGTAAGCCAGGAGACAAGATGATCCCAGTTACAATCTTATCACAGATGTGTGTGGCCTGCATCCTCCCTAAAGGCCAATATCTCCCTACAATGGTTTCTCTTTCTGCCCCATTCTTCTGATCAGGATGAGCCACTCTAACAGTGCTGTCTCACGAACACACACATTTGCTGGTATGCACCAAGAATCGCACTGTTGGGAGTGCACTGAACTCCTGACTGAGGCACTGAGGGCGCCCTGTGGATGATTGTGTCAGTATCCCTGATGATTGGACTGACTAGCAACATCAACACTGAATCAGTGATTTTGGGTCCCAAATCTAGTTCATACAGTTAAAAGTTGCAAATTAATGGTTAGCTCAGTTTGTTGTTTTCTAAGCTGTGTTTGATGCTCTTTGTAGAACTATAGCTAAAATCAACACAATTGTTCTAAATAGCAGTTGGTCTTGGTACTCTATGACTGAGATTGACTAAAGGTCACAGAAAATACTGTGGCACAGTGCCAAACAACCAGGAATTAAGCCAAACAAGCAACAAATTCTCATCTCCAACAAACTGAAGGGGTAAGATCTTTTAACAGACTCAAAACCCAAAAACCAGCTAATCTGGAAGATGCCTCAGAAAAGTAATCATCACCTAAGTGTCCCAAATACTAGCAATAAAGCAAGCCACCATAGGCAACTTACAAGCAACACCCCAGGAATTTAAACTAAAAAAAGAAAATAAAACGAGAAGACACTTAAGCAAAATGCAATCATAGACATCCAGTTAACCAAAGGCAAATCCAGGAGGCAAAGAGGTGGGACAATCCAAAAGCCTCCCCCCCCAGCATGCCTCTCTAAAGTGGTACCAACAAAGCAATTGACTGAGGCTCTGGAAAAAAATGAAATCAGAAATAATCTCTCAGATAATTGCAGAGATTGCCAAAACACACACCATACTTAGTGTTAGAGCAAACACAGAAAAAAATTGGTTGAGCTTAAGAAAATTATGGAAGCTCAGCATAGAAAGAAATGGAATCCATATAGCAGGTTCAAGCAGATATCCAGGAGAATAGAAACTCCATTGAAAGTATTCAAACCAGATTAGGCCAATGTGAGGACAGGATCTCAGATACTGAAGACAGGTTTGCAGTTATCAACTAGGAAAAGAAAGATTTCTCAAAACCAGAAAGGGACCATAAGAAATCAATCCAGCAGCTGCTAGAAGATAAAAATAAGAATAACTTAAGATTGATTGGAGTCAATGGAAAAGCAAGAGATAACACAAATGATATTTAAAAATGTACATAGACATCATGACAGAAAACTTTTCAGGTAGAGGAAAATAATGTGACATACAGATAAGTGAGGCAATGGCCCTGAAGCAAGGCCAGCAGATTACTATAGCTGCTGGTTTCAAATAGGAGCCTAAAGAGAATTCTTTCTGTGGTCTGTTGGCCATTTCAGAACTTTGGAAATGTAATGATCAATTCATTAGGAAGAAATAGCGAGTGAGTGTAGCAGACTTTCGGTGGCCCAAAGGAGAGAGACCCTGGTGCCTCAGGACCTGCACCATGCTGTTGACTCAGGGTGCCAGGAGAACAAGGAGCTCTTCCCCTCTCTGGGGGGTGGCTGTGAATGTGGCAGACTTTCGGCAGCCTGCAGGAGAGAGACCCTGGCATCTTGGGTCCTGCACCCTGTGGTTGACTCGGGGTGCCAGGAGAACAAGGAGCTCCTCCCCTCTCTGGGGGGTGGCTGTGAGCCTGCCGGCATGAGGGCTGAGAATCAAACATCTCATGTCATCCTGTCCCCCATCCTGTGTTCCCCCCTCCCTTAGCAAGTGGGAGCCAGTGAACTACACATCTTGTGAAAAGATTGGCTATGTTATTTAGTATGAGCTCCCTGTATGCAAAGATATGGACAATCATTTGGAAGAAAACAAGAAACAATATGACAGATAGTGACAATCTCTGGTTGTCTAGCTTTGAAATTTATGCTTTCTTATGTCCCGTTCTGTTCTGTTTTGTTGTGTTTAATTTTACCCTTTAAAATAAAATTTAAAAAAATATATAAAAAAACCAAATAAGTAAGGCATATAGAACTCCAATTAGCAATTGTCAGAAAAAAATCTACATCCAGGAATATCATAGTCAAGATCTCAGAAATTCAACACAAGAATAGAATCTTAAAAGGTTCTAGGGGAAAAAAATCCACCTATAAAGGAAAGCCCATCAGAATCACAGCTGACTTAGCACAAATTCTCAAGTCAAGGAGATCTTAGAGTGAAGTACTCCAAGTTCTAAAGGAACACAACTTTCAACCCAGACTGATATACCCCATAAAACTATCTTTCAAAATTGATGAAAAATAAGATACTTCCATGACAAAGAACATCTGAGGAATTTATGACCACCAAACCAGCACTCCAAAACATTCTGCAGGATATTCTAGAAAGAGATAATAAGGATTTCAGCTCCATGAACTCCAACAGAAGGAATTCACCAGGGAAGGTAAATAATTAGAAGGAGGGTAAATAAAGACAGGGAGCCAACAATAGGAAAATAATGTGACAAGGGTAAATCAATACATATCATCAATGTTAATGGTCTAAATTCACCATTCAGGAGACACAGACTGGCAGAAGGTATCAAGAAGCAAGATCCACCAATATGCTACACACAAGAAACACATTTAATTCAAAAAGAAATTCATAGACTGAAAGTCAGTGGATGGAAAACAATACTCCATGTGCCAGGAACTCAGAAAAAAGCAGGGGTAGTTATTCTATTTTCAGACAAAGTGAATTTCAGGACTGGTTAATAGAGATAAATGTCACTACATTCTCATAAAGAGAACAATCCACAAGAGTAAGAGATCACAATCATAAATATATATGGAATAAATGCCAGTGCACCCACCTATATAAAACAATTACTAACAAAATGTAAAATCAAATAAGCCCTAATACAATTGTATTGGGAGACCTCAATACTCAATTGTCACAAAAAAATCAACTAGATAAAAAAATCAATAATGAAACATTAGAACTAAATCAAACTTTTGAACAAATGGACCTAGTAGACGTCTAGAGAGGGTTCCACCCCACATCAGAATGCACATTCTTCTCAGCCACACAAGGCACATTCTCCAAAATAGAACATTTACTGACTCACAGAACATGCTTAAGTAAATGCAAAGGAATTGATATTATCCCATGCATACTAACAGAACACAGTGCAATGAAATTGGAATTCCATTCCAAAAGAAACCACAAGAACTTCATTAACACATGGAAATTAAATAACACCCTACTGAACAACCAATGGATCACAGATGAAATTAAAGAAGAGATTTGACAGTTTCTACAGTTGAATAATAATGACAATACAATGTATCGGAACTTGTGGGACACAGTGAAAGAAATTCTGAGAGGGAAATTTATAACAGTAAATACCCATATCAGGAAAACAGAGCAAACACATGTAAACAACTTAATAGAGAACTTCAAACTTCTAGAAGAAGAAGAGCAGGCTAGACCAAAATCTCATACAAGGAAGGAAATTATAAAGATCAGAGCAGAAATGAACACACTAGAGACTTAAAAAAATACAAAGAATCAATGAATCAAAGAGTTGGTTCTTTGAAGGATTAAATAAAATTGACAAACTCTTAGCCAACCTTATAAAAAAAAAAGGAAACAAAACACTCAAATTCATGCAATTAGGAAGGAAAAGGATGAAATCATAGCAAACCCTGCAGAAGTCCAGAAAATCATCTATACCTACTTAGATAACTTGTATTTTAATAAGATGTAAAATACAGATGAAATGGACAGATTCCCAGATATAATTTAATATAAATTACCAAAATTTATATTACCAAATTTATATTACCAAAGCTAAATCACCATTTGGTAATATAAATTACCAAAGCTAAATCAAGAAGATGTAAAAATCATAAGTAACTCAATATCATTAAATCAAATCAAAGATGTAATTAAAAATCTATCAACAAAGAAAAGCCCAGGCCCTGAGGAATTCACTGCTGAATTCTACATTAAATTTAGAGAATACCTAACACCACTATTTCTCAAACCCTTTAATGAAATTGAAAGGCTAGTGATACTTCCAAATTCATTCCTGGAATTAAGCATTATCCTGATACCAAAACCAGAGATGAACCCAAATAAGAAACAGAATTACAGGCCAATTTCTCTAATAAACATTGATGCAAAAATCCTCAATAAGATACTGGCAAACAGACTGCAGCAAGTCATCAAGATTTTACACCATGATCAAATGAGATTCATGGGATCTCAATGGGATGTTGGCATGGTCCAACATATGTAAATCCATAAATGTGATATATCATATTAACACAGCCAAAGATAAACATCATATGATCATCTCAGTAGATGCAGAGAAAGCTTTTGACAAGTTCCAGTATCCATTCAGAAAGTTCCAGTACTACAGAAAATTGAAATAGATGGTCTCTATCTCAATCTGATAAAAGCCATCTATGGAACTAGACTGCTGCCCTGGTAAGTGGCTGTGGCCTGGCAAGCTGTGGCCACCCCAGGGTGAGAAGCAGCAGCATCTCCTGAGATGCGCGCCATGTTGGAACTTAGGGTGCTGGGAAGAGGAGGAAGCAGCCAGCTGCCCTGATAAGCAGCTGAGTCTACCAGCTGCTGACTAAGACTCAAACATTCCATTCCTCCCCTGCCCCCTGTTAGCAAGTGGGAGCCAGAGATCTGAGCATCTCTTGGGAGGTTGACCATATGTAATGTAGCAAATAAGAGGGATTTCCTTCCAGCATCTCTTTGAAGGCAAATATTTTTATCACTGTTTTGCTTTGTCCTGATTAATGGTATTGCTTTATTCAATATTCTGTTTTGAAAAGTTCTATAACATTCAGTATTTCCTTTGATTTTGCTATACCTGATTGAAAGAACAACTATTGTGAAAATAATGAGATATACTATGGTACCTATTACTGTTATCCTGGTAACCTGCTGTGAAGTTCTGTACCAGTTTCACCACACTGTTTCAATTGGCTTTATTCCATCCTGTTCTGTTGTATTTTACTACCTTCAAATTAATAAAAATTAAGCTGTGGCCACCCCAGGGCGGGGAGATAAGAAGCCACAGTGTTTCCTGAGATCTGCGCCATGTTAGAACTTAGGGTGCTGAGCCAACCAGCAACCAGCCTGCTGCCTACCAGGGCACAGGCTTAGAATCAAACATACCACACCATCCCCGCCCTTAACAATTGAGATCCAGGGATCTGGTTATCTCTTAGGAGGTGACCATATTTTGTACAGCAAGTAGGGGGAGTTTCCTTCTACTATCTCTGAAGGCAGATAGTTTTATCGCCATTTTGCTTTGCCCTGATTAACGGTGTTGTTTTATTCAATACTCTGTGTTGATATGTTCTATAATGTTGTGTATTTCTTTTGATTTTGCTGTACCTAGTAGAAGAACAACTATTGTGAAGACAACGAGATATACAATGTTGCCTATTACTGTTGTCCTGGTGACCTGCTGTAACGTTCTGTGCCAATTTCACTACACTGTCTCAATTGGCTTTATTCCATCCTGTTTTGTTGTATATTACTACCTCCAAGTTAATAAAAATTAAATAAAAATAAAACAAGAGAACATGAGAAAATAAGGTAACAAAATACCTCCAAAAACTCCCAACTCCACTGAAGCTGATCCATGTGACATGGATGACGAGAAACTCAAAAACAAAACAACAGAATTATATAAGGTGATTAAAAAGGAAGTAACAACAACAAAACAGATCAGTAAGGTACTGAGAAAGCTGAAATATAATATAACTAAACAGATAATGTACTTAAAAAGCAAAAAGAGGAAAAGAAAATGCTCTAAAGGATATAACTGCATATATGTTTAAGTGTGTGGGATTGATAACTATATTACCAGGTTTTTGTTGGATCATTGAACAGAACTGTTTGCAGCCTGTTTGAATGTCCACTTTGTATGCCTTAATTTTATAACATGAACAACTATTTCTAAGAAGACAATATGTAATTTATCAACTAGTGATTTCTTACTGTTTTTTTGAAATTCTGTATTATTTCTACCCGTTTTTCTGTATTGCTTTTTTCTCTTTAAATAAAATTTTAAAAAAATTTAAAAAACAAATTAATAAAAATTTAAAAAAGAAACACATTTAACTTGAAAGGAATTTATAGACGGAAAATCAAAGGAGAGAAAACAATTGTTCCATACAACAGGAGATCAGAAAAAGAAGCAACTTCTGCCCATCAACCACAGAATGGATAAGAACTTGCCCATCAACCACAGAATGGATAAGAAAGATATGGTAGTTTCATACCATGGAAAGCCACCCAACTATAAAGTAGAATAATCTTGAGGATCTTGTAGGTAAAAGGATAACTGGAGAACAGTTTGAACTCATATGGGTGAACCCTAGCATAAAAAACAGAAGGAGTTAGAGGGATCAAAAAAGCACAATGTATATTATAAAAGTGATAATTTTTATCACCTGGGAGAAGAAGGTAGTGACACTGTTAATTTCTTACTGTCTTGGTTTAAACTCTTGTATTGTTTTCACAATTTTGTTAGGCTTGGTTTTGTTCTGTCTTGTTTTGTTAGATTTTACTGTGTCTGATGGTATGGGCAGCTATTTTCAACATAATGGGATGTATTATGGTGTTTATGGTTGGTTTCCTATTATCTTGTTTTGAAGTCCTATAATGTTTTCATTCATTTGTTTAATTGGCTTTATTCTGTTGTGTTTTGTTTGATTTTATTATGTGTGATAGTATGGACAACTGTTTTGAAGAAAATGAGACATTATAAAAACCATTGTTCATTTCCTATTATCTGGTGTTGAAGTCCTGTAATGCTTTCATTCTTTGGATTGGTTTTATACTATTGGTTTTATACTATTTTATTATGTTTGATATTGTTGTGTGTGAAGATATGGACAACTATTTTGGTTTTTTTGTTTGTTTGTTTTTAATTTTTTAAAATTTTTCTTAAAGAGGAAAAATGCAAAACAGAAAAAAGGGTAGAATTTCAAAAAAAACAGTAAGAAATCACTAGTTGATAAATTACATATTGTCTTCTTAGAAATAGTTGTTCATTTTACAAAATTAAGGCATACAAAGTGGACATTCAAACAGGCTGCAAACAGTTCTGTTCAATGATCTAAAAAAACTTAGTAATATGGTTATCAGTCCTACACACTTAAACATATATGCAGTTATATCCTTTAGAGCATTTTCTTTTCCTCTTTTTGCTTTTTAAGTACATTATCTGTTTAGTTATATTATATTTCAGCTTTCTCAGTACCTTACTGATCTGTTTTGTTGTTGTTACTTCCTTTTTAATCACCTTATATATTTCTATTGTTTTGTTTTTGAGTTTCTCCTCATCCATGTCACATGTATCCACTTTGGTGGAGTTGGGAGTTTTTGGAGGTATTTTGTTACCTTGTTTTCTCATGTTCTATTGGTTTTTTTAATTTAATTTTTTATTAACTTGGAGGTAGTAATATACAATAAAATAAGATGGAATAAAGCAATTGAGACAGTGTAGTGAAATTGGTACAGAACATCACAGCAGGTCACTGGGGAAACAGTAATAGTCACTATTGTATATCTCGTTATCTTCACAATAGTTGTTCTTTCAATCAGGTATAGCAAAATCAAAAGAAATACACAATATTATAGAACTTATCAAAACAGAATATTGAATAGAGCAACACCATTAATCAGGACAAAGCAAAACAGCGATTAAAAATATCTGCCTTCAAAGAGATAGTTGAAGGAAACTCCCCCCCACAAACACACACACACTGCATTACATACCGTCAGGCTCCCAAAAGATGCCAAGATCCCTGGATTCCACTTGCTAACAAGGGGGAGGGGGTGGTATGTTTGATTCTAAGCCCATGCCCCAGTAGGCGGCAGGCTGTTTGCTGGGTTGCTCAGCGCCCTAAGTTCCAACATGGCGTGGATCTCAGGAAGCGCTGTTACTTCTTTTTTCTTGCCCTTGGGTGTACAACTATTTTGAAGAAAACAAGAGACATAAAGGTAGCCACTTTTGATTTCCTGTTGTCTTATTTTGAAGTCCTGTGTTGCTTGCATTGTTCTATTCTGATTTGCTTTGTTCTGTTTTATTTTGTTTTATTCTCTTTAAAATAAAAAAAGATTAAAAAAAAGAAGAAGAAGAAATGAAAAGCCATCTGTGACAAACCAACAGCCAACATCTTGCTAACTGGAAAAAACTGAAAGCTTTCACTCTAAATTCAGTAATAAGACAAGGATGTCCACTGTCTCCACTCTTATTCAACATAGTCCTGGAAACTTTAGCTGGAGCAATTAAACAAGAGACAGAAATTTAAAAAAAAAAAATAGGAAAAGAAAAAGTGAAACTATCATTATTTTCAGGTGGCATGATACTCTACTTGAAAGACCCAAAAAAAGACTTCTAGATTTAATAAGCAAATTCAGTAACATAGCTGGTTAAAAAGTCAACACTCAAAAATCAATAGCCTTCCTGTACAAAAATACAAAACTCACTGAGAGAGAAATTAGGGAAATTATACCTTTTAAAATAGCACCCAAAGTATGACATACCTAGGAATCAAACTAACAAAGGAGGAAAAAAAAAAAACTTCTACACTAAAAACTATAGTACTCTGAAAAAGGATATTGAAGAGGATATTAGAAAATGGAGAGATATCTGTGCTCTTGGGTAGGAAGAACCAATAGAGTGAAAATGGCCATACTTCCAAAACTGTTGTACAGATTCAATGCAATTCTAATCAAAATTCCAGTAGCATATCTCACAGAATTAGAGAAAATAATCCTAAAATTCATTTGGAACCAAAAGAGACCTAGAGTAGCAAAGGCAATCCTGGGCAACAAAGACAAGACAGGGAGCATCACAATCCCTGACTTGAAATTATACTATAATTATACTGTAATAAAAACTGTGGTACTGAAAAAAGAAAAAAACAGACCAGAAGAGCAGTGAAACAGATTAGAAGATGCAGAAACAACTCCAGACACTCTCAGCCACCTTATCTTTGACAAAGGTGCCAAACACATTCACTGGAAGAAAGATAGCCTCTTTAATTAATGGTGATGGAAAAACTGGCTCTACGGATGCCAGAGATTAAAACCGGGCCCATATGTTTTACCATGTTCAAGCTAAAATTAGAATAGATCGAAGATACTAATATTAAAACAGAAACATTAAATCTGCTGAAAGATAGAGTAGTTAAAACTCTTGAAGACATTGGTGTAGAAAAGACTTTGTGAGCAAGACCCCAATTGCAGGAAGTGTAACAATCAACAACTGGGATCTCACCCTACTTAGAATCTTCTGCACAGCAAGAGATACCACCAATAGAGGGAAGAGACAACCCACAATGTGGGAAAAAATTTTTGCCAGCTGTTCCTCAGACAAAAGATTACTATCAAGAACATATAAACAACTCAAAAAAAGTCAGTCCTCTCAGATTTAAAAACCCAATCCAAAAGTAGGCATCTGAGGTGAATACACACTTCTTAGATGAAGAAATATGAACAGCAAATAAGTATGTGAAAAGATGTCCAGCAGTATGGATCATTTGAGAGCTACAAATTAAAACAACACTGAGATTCCACCTCACCACAGAAATAATGACTATCATCAAAACATCAACCAATAACAAATGCTGGAGGGGCTGTGGGGAAAAAGGAATCTTTCACTGTTGGTGGGAATGCAGACAGGTGCAACCACTGTGGAAATCAATGTGGAGATTCCTCTAAAAACTAGGACTAGAGGTCCCATTCAACCCAGCTACTCCCCTTTGGGATATCTTCCCAAAAGAATTAAAAACATCACACCACAGCAGTATATGTGCACCCATGTTTATAGCAGCACAATTTGTAAGAGGTAGATCTTGGAAAAAACCTAAATGTCCAATGACTGGGGATTAATGAAAAAGATGTGATATTTTTATACAGTGGAGTACTTACTCATCCATAAAGAAGGATAAACTGGAGACTTTTTATAGGTAAATGGATGCAACTTGAGATCATATTCCACGAAATAAATAAGACACACATGTGTAAACATATTGTCTCAGTGTGAGAAACTGAAAGAAACAGCATATGTATATGTATATAAAAATAGTTCTTCTTTTTCTTTTTTTTTTTTTGTAACAGGGATTAAACGCATGACCTTGCACTTGCCAGGCAGGTGCTTATGCTGCTGAGCTAGATTGTATATAAAAATAGTTCAGAATGTTACACTACTGATTTCTCTGAGTTCACTGAAGGGAAAGATTTGTGCTGGTGTTTGAACAACTGAATGCAGATGTCTTGTGCTCTGGGCAAATGATTTGGAGATGAACAATGTGCAATGTATGTATGATTGTTGTCCCCTGATGGACACTTCTTGAGATTTTCTTTTTTTTAATTTTATTTTAAAGAGAATAAAACCAAGAAAAAATAAAACAGAAAGAAGCCAATCAAAACAAACCAGTGTAAGTGATACAGGACTTCAAAATAATAGGAAATTAGCAACAGTTACCATAATGCCTCTTGTTGTCTTCAAAATAGCTGTAGATACCTTCAGATTTAGTAAAAATCAAACAAAACAAACAGAATAGAATCAATAAAAACAAAACAATGAGCCGCGGCCACCCCAGGGCGGGGAAACAAGAAGCCAGAGTGTTTCCTGAGATCCGCGCCATGCTGGAACTTAGGGCGCCGAGCCAACCAGTAACCTGCCTGCTGCCTACCGGGGCGCAGGCTTAGAATCAAACATACCACACACACATACCCCCCTCCCCCCGGTAACAATTGGGATCCAGGGATCTGGGTATCTCTTAGTAGGTGACCATATTTGGTACAGCAAGTTGGGGTAGTTTCCTTCTACTACCTCTGAAGGCAGATATTTTTATCGCCGTTTTGCTTTGTCCTGATTAACGGTGTTGCTCTATTCAATACTCTGTGTTGATGTGTTCTATAATGTTGTGTATTTCTTTGATTTTGCTGTACCTAGTAGAAGAACAACTATTGTGAAGACAACAAAATATACAATGTTGCCTGTTACTGTTGTCCTGCTGACCTGCTTTGATGTTCTGTACCAACTTCACTATACTGTCTCAATTGGCTTTATTCCATCCTGGTTTTTTGTAACTGTTTGCATCCTCACTGTGTGTTCACTTTGTATGCCTTAATTTTGTAACATGAACAGCTATTTCTGGGAGGACAGTATGTGGTTTGTCAACTAGTGATTTATG
>PVJX010027770.1:0-24537 GCA_004027295.1 Dolichotis patagonum | reverse complement strand
CATGCCGCCCTGGGACGTGACTGTCGTCTGGCAAGCCACGGCCAACCCAGGGCTTGGAAACCAGAAGTAGATCATTTCCTGTGTTCAGAGCAATGTTGGATCTTAAGGCGCTGAGCCAACCAGTAAGCAGCCTGCTGCCCTGGTAAGTGACTGTGGTTTGTCAAGCCACAACCACCCCACAGTGTGGAAACAAGAAGCAGAGCATTTCCTGAAATCCATGGCATGTTGGAACTTAGGGTGCTAAGCCAACCAGTATGCAGACTTCCTCCCTGGTAAGTGACTGTGGTCTGGCCATCCGCAGCCACCCCAGGGCAGTGAAAAGAAATAGGAGCCTTTCCTGAGATCTGCGCTATGTTGGAAATTAAGTCACCGAGACAAGCAGTAAGCAGCCTGCCGCCCTGGGAAGTGAATGTGGACTGGCCAGCCGCGGACACCCCAGGGCACGGAAACAAGAAGCAGAGCATTTTCTGAAATCCATGCCATGTTGGAACTTAGGGCGCCGAGCCAACCAGTAAGCGGCCTTCCACCCTTGTAAGTGATTGTTGTCTGTCAAGCCGCACACACTCAAGGGCCGGGAAACAAGAAGCAAGAGCATTTCCTGAGATCCGCACCATGTTGGAATTTAGGGCACTTAGCCAAAAAGTAAGCAGCCTGCTGCCTTGGGTAGTGACTGTGGTCAGTCAAACCCTGCCCACCCCAGGGCAGAGAAACAAGAAGCAGAGCGTTTCCTGTGATCCACGCAATGTTGGAACATTTGGTGCTGAGCCAACCAGTAAGCAGCCTGCCGCCCTTGTAAGTGACTGTGGTCTGGCAAGCCACAGCCACTGCAGAACAGGGAAGCAAGAAGCAATAGCATTTCCTGAGATCCGCACCATGTTGGAACTCAGAGCGCTGACCCTAGCAGTAAGCAGCCTGCCGCCCTTGGAAGTGACTGTGGTCTGGCAAGCCGTGTCCACCCCAGGGCGGGGAAACAATAAGAAAGAGCGTTTCCTGAGATCTGCGTCTTGTTGGAACCTAGGGCGCCAAGCCGACCTTTAAGCATCCTTCTGGCCTGGTAAGTGAGTGCGGTCTGGCAAGCCAGGGCCGCCCCAGGTCCAGGAAACATGATGCAAGAGCATTTTCTGAGATCCGCAACATGTTGGAACTAAGAGGGCCAAGCCAACCAGTAAGCAGCCTGCTGACCTGTGAAGTGACTGTGTTCTGGCAAGCCATGGCCACCCCAGGGCATGGAAACAAGAAGCAGAGCATTTCCTGAAATCCTCGCCCTGTTGGAACTTAGGGCACCGAGCCAACCAGTAAGCAGCCTTCCGCCCTTGTAAGTGACTGTGGTCTGGCAAGCCACAGCCACTGCAGAACAGGGAAGCAAGAAGCAATAGCATTTCCTGAGATCCGCACCATGTTGGAACTCAGAGCGCTGACCCTAGCAGTAAGCAGCCTGCCGCCCTTGGAAGTGACTGTGGTCTGGCAAGCCGAGGCCACCCCAGGGCAGGGAAATAAGAAGCAAGTGCGTTTCCTGAGATCCGCGCCATGTTGGAACTTAGGGTGCTGAGCCAACCATAAATCAGCCTTCTGTCCTGTAAGTGACATTGGTCTGGCTAGCCGCGGCCACTGCAGGGTGGGGAAAGAAGAACCATGTGCATTTCATGAGATGCGCGCCATGTTGGAACATAGGGTGCCGAGCTAACCATTAAAAAGCCTGCCGCCCTGGGAAGTGACTGTGGTCTGGCAAGCTGCATCCACAGCAGGACACAGAAACAAGGAGCAGAGCATTTCCTGAGATGCTCGCCATGTTGCACCTGAGGGCACCGAGACAAGCAGTAAGCAACCTGCCGCCTTGCGAAGTGACTGTGGTCTGGCAAGACACGGCCAACCCAGGGCGTGGAACGAAATAGCAAGAGGGTTTCCTGAGATGCGCGACATGTTGGAACTAGGGTGCCAAGACAAACAGTAAGCAGCCTGCCACCCTGGGAATTCACTGTGTTCTGGCAAGCTGCGGCCATGCTAGCGCGCAGAAAGAAGAAGTAGAGAATTTCCTGAAATCCGCACCATCTTGGAACTTAGGGCTCAGGGCCAACCAGTAAGCAGCATTTCGACCTATTGACAGTGGTCCGACAAGCCATGGCCACCCCAAGTCGTGGAAACAAGAAGCAAAGCGATTCATGAAATCCGTGCCATGTTGGAACTTAGGCCACCAAGCCAACCATTAAGCAGCCTTCCACCCTTGTAAGTGACTCTTGTCTGGCAAGCCAGGGCCACCCCTGGGAGGGGAAACAAGAAGCAAGTGTGTTTCCTGAGATCCACGCCATGTTGGAACTTAGCACGCTGAGACAACCAGTAAGCAGCCTGCCACCCTGGGAAGTGACTGTTGTCTGTCAAACCGCGGTCACCCCAGTTTCCAAAAACAAACCCCAGAGTATTTCCGGAGATCTGCTCCATGTTGGACTTTAGAGTGCTGAGCCAAGCAATAAGCAGCCTGCCGCCCTGGGAAGTGACTGTGGTGTGGAAAGCCGCGGCCACCCCAGGACACAGAAACAAGAAGCAGAGCATTTCCTGAAATCCACACCATCTTGTAACTTTGGATGCCGAGCCAAGCAGTAAGCATCCTGCTGCCCTGGTTAGTGACTGTGGTTGATCAAGCCTTGGCCACCCCAGGGCATGGAAAGAAGCAATACGATTCCTGCAATCAGCGCCATGATGGAACTTAGGTCCCCAAGCCAACCATTAAGCAGCCTTCCGCCCTTGTAATTGACTGTGGTCTTGAAAGTTGCGGCCATCCCAGGGTGGGGAAACAAGAACCAAGTGCATTTCGTGAGATCCACGCCATGTTGGAACATAGGTCGCTGACCTAACCAGTAAGCAGCCTGCCGCCCTGGGAAGTGACTGTGGTCTGGCAAGCCTCGTCCACACCAGGGTTCAGAAACAAGGAGCAGAGTGTTTCCTGAGATGCACAACCTATTGGAACTAGGGCGCCGAGCCAACCTGTAAGCAGCCTGTCGCCCTGGGAAGTGACAGTGGTCTGGCAAGCCACGGCCACTCCAGGGCGGGGAACAAAGTAGCAAGAGGGTTTCCTGATATGTGCGACATGTTGGAACATAGGGTGCCGAGCCAACCAGTAAGCAGCCTGCCGCCCTGGGAAGTGACTGTTGTCTGGCAAGCCGTGGCCCCCCAAGGTAGCAGAAAGAAGAAGTAGAGCATTTCCTGAAATCTGCACAATCTTGGAACTTAGGGCGCCGAGCAAACCAGTAAGCAGCATTTCAACCTATTAAGTGATTGTGGTATCACAAGCTGCAGCCACCCCAGGGCGGGGAAAGAAGAAGCAAGCACATTTACTGAGATCCGAGCCATGTTGGTACTTAGGGCGCCGAGCCAAGCAATAAGCAGCCTGCCGCCCTTGGAAGTGACTGTGGTCTGGAAAACCTCGGCCACCCCAGGTTTCCGAAAACAAAAAGCATAGTATTTCTGGTGATCCGCACCATGTTGGAACTTAGGGTGTTCAGCCAATCAGTAAGCAGATGCCCCCCTGGGAAGTCAATCTGTTCTGGCAAGCCACGGACAAGCCAGGATGCAGAAACAAGAAGCACAGCATTTCATGAAATCCGCACCATGTTGGAACTTAGGGCACCGAGCCACCAAGCAAGCAGCCGTCCACACTAGTAAAAGAATGTGGTCTGGCAAGTCGAGACCACCCCAGGATGGGAAACAAGAAGCAAGAGCATTTCCTTAGATCCGGGCCATGTTGGAACATAGGGCACCTAGAAAACCAGTAAGCAGCCTGCCGCCCTGGGAAGTGACTGTCTTCTGGAAAGCCACGGCCACCACAATGCGGAACAAAAAGTAGCAACAGCGTTCCCTGAGATCTGTGCCATGTGGAACTTAGGGTACCTAGCCAACCAGTAAGCAGCTTGCCGCCCTGGGAAGTGACTGTGGTATAGCAGGCCGCAGCCATCCCAGGCCCAGGAAACAAGTAGCAAGATCATTTCGTGAGATGCACGCCATGTTGGAATCTTGGGCACCGAGCTAACCAGTAAGCAACGTGCCGCCCTGGGAAGTGACTGTGGTCTGGCATGCTGTGTCCACCCCAGGGCGCAGAAACAAGAAGCAGAGTGTTTCCTGAGATCCTCGCCATGTTGGAAGTTAGGGCGCCGAGCGAACCACCAAGCAGCCTGCCGCCCTAGGAAGTGACTGTGGTCTGGAAAGTTGCGTCCAAAACAGGGCGGGGAACAAAGGAGCAAGAGGGTTTCCTGAGATGCACGACATGTTGGAAAATATGGTGCTGAGCCAACCAGTAAGCAGCCTGCCGCCCTGGGAAGTGACAGTGGTCTGGCAAGACACGGCCACCCCAGGGCGGGGAACGAAGTAGCAAGAATGTTTCCTGATATGTGCGACATGTTAGAACTAGGGCGCCAAGATAAAGAGTAAGCTGCAATTCGTCCTATTAATTGACTGTGGTCTGGCAAGCTGCAGCCACCCCAGGGAGGGGAAACAAGAAGAAAGAACATTTCCTGAGATCCATGCCATTTTGGGACATAGGGCACCGAGTCAAGCAGTAAGCAGCCTGCCGCCCTGGGAAGTGACTGTGGTCTGGCAAGCCGCGGCCACCCCAGGACGCATAAACAAGAAGCAGAGCATTTCCTGAAATCCACGCCATCTTGTAACTTAGGGTGCCGAGCCAACCAGTAAGCATCCTGCTGCCCTGGTTAGTGACTGTGGTTGATCAAGCCGTGGCCACCCCAGGGCGTGGAAACAAGAAGCAATGCAATTCCTGCAATCCGTGCCATGTTGGAACTTAGGTCAACAAGCCAACCATTAAGCAGCCTTCCGCCCTTGTAAGTGACTGTGGTCTGGCAAATTGCAGCCATCCCAGGGCGGGGAAACAAGAACCAAGTGCATTTCGTGAAATCCACGCCATGTTGGAACATAGTTCGCCGAGCTAAACAGTAAACAGACTGCCGCCCTGGGAAGTGACTGTGGTCTGGCAAGCTGCATCCACATCAGGGTGCAGAAACAAGGAGCAGAGCATTTCCTGAGATCCTCGCAATGTTGCAACTTAGGGCACTGAGACAACCAGTAAGCAGCCTGCCACCCTGCGAAGTGACTGTGGTCTGGCAAGTCACAGCCAACCCAAGGCAGGGAATGAAGTAGCTAGAAGGTTTCCTGAGATGTGCAACATATTGGAACTAGGGAACCGAGCCAACCAGTAAGCAGCCTGCTGCCCTGGGAAGTGACTGTGGTCTGGCAAGCCGCGGCCACACCAGAGGGCAGAAAGAAGAAGTAGAGCATTTACTGAAATCCGCACCTTCTTGGAACTTAGGTCGCTGAGCCAACCAGTAAGCCGCATTTCAGCCTACTAATTGACTGTTGTCTGGCAAGCTTTGGCCAACCCAGGGTGGGGAAAAAAGAAGCAAGAACATTTCCTGAGATCTGCGCCATGTTGGAACTTAGGGAACCGAGCCAAGCAGTAAGTAGCCTGCTGCCCTGGGAAGTAACTGTGATCTGGCAAGCTGCGGCCAACCCAGGATGCAGAAAGAAGAAGCAGAGCTTTTTCTGAAATCTGCAACATGTAGGAAATTAGGGCACCGTTCCAACCAGTGAACAGCCATCCACCCTGGTAAATGAATGTTGTCTGGCAAGCCGAGACCACCCTGGGGCGGGAAATATGAAGCAAGAGCACTTCCTGAGATCTGGGCCATGTTGGGACATATGGCACCGAGCCAACCAATAAGCAGCCTGCTGTCCTGGGAACTGGCTGTGGTCTGGAAAGCCCAGGACATCCCAGGGCACGGAAACAAGAAGCAGATCGTTTCCTGAAATCCGCACCATGTTCAAACTTAGGGCAATAAGCCAACCTGTAAGCAGCGTTCCTCCATGGTAAGTGACTGTGGTCTGGCAAGCCATGGCCACCCCAGGGTGTGGAAAGAAGAAGTAGAGCATTTTCTGAAATCCGGATCATCTTGGAACATTGGGCACTGAGCCAGCCCGTAAGCAGCCTGCCACCCTGGGAAGTGACTGTGGTCTGGAAATACGTGGCCACCCCAGAGCGGGGAACGAAGTAGCAAGAGGGTTACCTGAGATGGGCAACATGTTGGAACTTAGGGTTCCGAGCCAACCAGGAAGCAGCCTGCCGCCCTGAGAAGTGACTGTGGTCTGGCAAACCGTGGCCAACCCACAGTGCAAAAACAAGAAGCAGAGCATTTCCTGAAATCCACGCCATGTTGCAACTTAATGCACCGAACCAACCAGTAAGCATCGTGCTGTCCTGGGTAGTGATTGTGGTCTGTCAAGCCGTGGCCACCCCAGGGTGTGGAAACAAGAGGCAAAGTGATTCCTGAAATCTGCACCATATTGGAACTTAGGGTGTGAAGCCAACCATTAAGAAGCCTTCCACCCTTGTAAGTGATTCTGGTCTGACAAGCCAGGGTCACCCCAGGGCGGGGAAACAAGAAGCAAGAGTGTTTCCTGAGATCAACAACATGTTGGAATTTAGCGCGCAGAGCCAACCTGTAAGCACCCTGCCACTATGGCAGTGAATGCGGTCTGGACAGCCGTGGCCTACCCAGGGCGGTGAAACAAAAAGCAAGAGCGTTTCTGGAGATCCAGGCCATGTTGGAACTTATGGCGCCAAGTCAACCAGTAAGCAGCCTGTCGCCCTGGTAAGTGACTGTGTTCTGGCAATCTGAGGCTACCCCAGGGTGGGGAACAAAGTAGCAAGAGGGTACCTGAGATGCCCAACATGTTGGAACTTAGGCCACTGAGCCCAACAGTAAGCAGCCTTCTGCCCTGGGAAGTGACTGTGGTTTGGCAAGCCTCGGCTACTCAAGGGCGTGGAAACAAGAAGCAGAGCATTTCCTGAGATCCGAATCATGTTGGAACTTTGGTCACTGAGCCAACCACTAAACAGCCTGCTGCCCTGGTAAGTGACTGTGGTCTGGAAAGCCGAGGACAACCCAGGGTGTGGAAAAAAGAAGCAGATCATTTCCTGAAATCTGCACCATGTTCGAACTTAGGGCAACAAGCCAACCAGGAAGCAACGTTCCTCCCTGTTAAGTGATTGTGGTCTGGCAAGCTGTGGCCACCCCACGGCGTGGAATGAAGAAGTAGAGCATTTCCTGAAATCCGCACCATCTTGGAACTTAGGGCACCGAGCCAACCAGTAAGCAGCCTGCTGCCCTGGGTAGTGGCTGTGGTCGGTCAAGCCGTGGCCACCCCAGGGTGTGGAAACAAGAAGCAATGCAATTCCTGATATGCGTGCCATGTTGGAACTTAGGTGGCCAAGCCAACCATTAAGCAGCCATCCTGCCTTGTAAGTGACTGTGGACTGGACATCTGTGGCCACCCCAGGGCGAGAAACAACAAGCAAGAGCATTTCCTGAAATCCATGCCATGTTGGAACATAGGGGGCCAAGCCAACCAGTAAGCAGCCTGCCGCCCTGGCAAATGACTGTGGCATGGCAAGCCTCATCCAACCCAGGGGGGGAAAGGAAGGAGCAAGGGCGTTTCCTGAGATCCGCACCATGTTGGAACTTAGGCCACAGAACCAAATATTAAGCAGCCTGCTGCCCTGGGATGTGACAGTGTTCTGGAAAGCAGCAGCCACCCCAGGGCACGGAATCAAGAAGCAGAGCATTTCCTGAGATCCACGCCATGTTGGAACGTAGAGCGGGGAGCCAACCAGTAACAGCATGCAACCCTGGGAATTGACTGTGGTCTGGCAACCTCGGCCACCTCAATGCGGAAAAAGAAGTAGCAAGAGTGTTTCCTAAGATCTGCCCCATGTTGGAAATTATGGCACCTAACCAACCAGTAAGCAGACTGTGGTTTGGGAAGCTGCGCCTACCCGAGGGCTCGGAAGCAAGAAGCAGAACGTTTCATGAGATACGTGCCATGTTGGAACTTAGGGCACCGAGGCAAGCACTAAGCAGCCTGCCACCCTCCTAACTGACTGTGGTCTGGAAAGCCGATGACAACCCAGGGCGCGGAAACAAGAAGCAGATCATTTCCTGAAATCCGTGCCATGTTGGAACTTAGGGCAACAAGCCAACAAGTAAGCAGCCTTCCTCCCTGGTAAGTGACTGTGGTCTGGCAAGCTGTGGCCACCCCAGGGCATGGAAAGAAGTAGTAGAGCATTTCCTGAAATCTGGACAATCTTGGAACTTAGGACACCGAGCCAGCCAGTAAGCAGCCTGCTGCTCTGGGAAGTGACTGTGGTCTGGCAAGCCGCAACCACCCCAGGGCTCGGAAACAAGAAGCAGAGCATTTCCTGAGGTCTGCGCCATGTTGGAACTTAGGGTGCTGAGCCAACCAGTAAGCAGCCTGCCTCCCTGGGAAGTGACTGTGATCTGGCAAGCCATGACCACCCCATGGTGCGGAAACAAGAAGCAGAGCATTTCCTGAAATCCACGCCATGTTCCAACTTAGGGCGCCGAACCAACCAGTAAGCAACGTGCTGTCCTGGGTAGTGACTGTGGTCCATCAAGCCATGGCCAACCCAGGGCATGGAAACTAGAAGCAAAGCGATTCCTGAAATCTGCACCATGTTGGAACTTAGCTCACCAAGCCAAACATTAAGAAACATTCTGTCCTTGTAAGTGACTCTGGCTTGGCAAGCCTGGGCCACCCCAGTGCAGGGAAACAAGAAGCAAGATTGTTTCCTGAGATCCGCACCATGTTGGAACTTAACGGGCTGAGCCATCCAGTAATTAGCCTGCCACGCTGGTAGTGACTGTGGTCTGGACAGCCGCTGCCACCTCAGGGCAGGGAAAAAAAATGCCAGAGTGATTCCTGATATCCACGCCATGTTGGATCTTATGGCGCTGAGTCAACCAGTATGCAGCCTGCTGCCCTGGTAAGTGGCTGTGGTCTGGCAAAGCACAGGTACCCCAGGGCAGGGAACGAATTAGCTAGAGGGTTTCCTGACATGTGCGACATGTTGTAACTTAGGGCACTGAGCCAACCAGTAAGCAGCCTGCCTCCCTGGGAAATGACTGTGTTCTGGCAAGCTGCGGCCACCCAAGGATGCGGAGAGAAGAAGTAGAGCATTTCCTGAAATCCGCACCATCTTGGAACTTAGGGCACCGAGCCAACCAGTAAGCAACCTGCTGCCCTGGGAAGAGACTATGGTCTGGCAAGCCACGTCCAGGCCAGGGCGCTGAAAGAAAAAGTAGAGCATTTCCTGAAATCCGCACCATGTTTGAACTTAGGTCGCCATGGCAACCATTAAGCAGCCTTCCGCCCTTGTAATTGACTGTGGTCTGGCAAGCCGCGGCCAACCCACGACACAGAAACAAGAAGCAGAGCATTTCCTGAAATCCGCACCATCTTGGAACTTAGTGCACCCAGCAAACCAGTAAACAGCATTTCAACCTATTAAGTGACTGTGGTCTCACAATCTGTGGCCAAGCCAGGGCGGGGAAACAAGAAGCAAGAACATTTCCTGAGATACGCGCCATGTTGGGACTTAGGGCGCCGAGCCAAGCAGTAAGCAGCCTGCCACCCTGGGAAGTGATTGTTTTCTGGCAAACCGCGGCAAACCCAGGATGCAGAACAAAAAAAAAAGCAGAGTATTTCCGGTGTTCTGCACCATGTTGGAATTTAGGATGCTGAGCCAACCAGTAAGCAACCTGCTGCCCTGGGATGTGACTCTGATCTGGCAAGCCACGGCCACCCCAGGATGCAGAAACAAGAAGCAGAGCATTTCCTGAAATCCGCACCATGTTGGAATTTAGGGCACTGAGCCAAGAAGTAAGAAGCTGTCCGCCCTGGTAAATGAATGTGGTCTGGCAAGCTGAGACCACCCCCGGGCGGGAAACAAGAAGCAGGAGCATTTCCTGAGATCCGGGCCATGTTGGAACATAGGGAACCAAGCCAAGCAGTAAGCAGCCTGCCACCCTGGGAAGTGACTGTCGTCTGGCCAGACTCGGACAAACCAGGGGGTGGAAACTAGAAGCAGATCATTTCCTTAGTTCCACGCAATGTTGAAACTTAGGGCACTGAACAAACCACTAAGCAGCATGCCTCCCTGGGAAGTGACTGTGGTCTGGCAAGATGCGATCACCCCAGAGCGGGCAAAGAATTAGCAAGAGCATTTCCTGAGATCTGCACCATGTTTGAACTTAGGGCACCTAGCCAACGAGTAAGAGCCTGCCGCCCTGGGATGTGACTGTGATCTGGCAAGCTGCAGCCACCCCAGGCCTGGGAAACAAGTATCAAGATCATTTCATGAGATGCACACCCTGTTGGAACTTTGGGCGCCGAGCTAACCATTAACCAACCTGCCGTCCAGGGAAGTGACTGTGGTCTGGCAAGCCGCGGCCATGCCAGGGCACAGAAAGAAGAAGTATAGCATTTCCTACAATCCACACCATCTTGGAACTTAGGGCAGCCAGCCAAAAAGAAGCAGCCTGATGCCCTGGGAAGCAACAATGTTCTGGTAAGCAGCAGCCAACCCACGGCATGGAATCAAGAAGCAGAGTGTTTCCTGAGATCCGAACCATGTTGGAAATTAGGGCGTGTAGCCAACCAGTAAGCAGCCTGCCATGATGGGAAGTGACTGTGGACTGGAAAGCGAGGACAACCCAGGGCGCGGAAACAAGAAGCCGATAGTTTCCTGAAATCTGCAACATGTTGGAAGTTAGTGCAACAAGCCAACCAGTAAGCAGCCTTCCTCGCTGGTAAGTGACTGTGGTCTGGCAAGACGCGGCCACCCCAGGGAATGGAAAGAAGAAGTAGAGCATATCCTGAAATCTGGAACATCTTGGAACTTAGGGCACTGAGCCAGCCAGTAAGCAGCCTGCCACCCTGGGAAGTGACTGTGGACTGGTAAGACGGGGCCATCCCTGGGTGGGAAACAAGATGCAAGAGCATTTCCTGAGATACGGGCAATGTGGGAACATAGGGCTCCTAGCCAACCAGTATGCAGCCTGCCACCCTGGGAAGTGACTGTGGTATGGCAAGCCAGGGCAACCCCAGCGCGCGGAAAGAAGATGCAGAGCATTTCCTGAAATCTGCACCATGTTGGAACTTAGGGCACCGAGCCATCCAGTAAGCAGCCATCCGCCCTGGTAAATGAATATTGTCTGGCAAGCCGAGACCAACTGGGGTGGGAAACAAAATGCAACATCATTTCCTGAGATACGGGTCATGTGGGAACATAGCGCACCGAGCCAACCAGTAAGCAGCCTGCCACCCTGGGAAGTGACTCTTCTGGCAAGCCGGGGCCAACCCACGGTGCAGAATCCAGAAGCAGATCATTTCCTGAGTTCCTCACATTGTTGGAACTTAGGGTGCTGAGCCAACCAGTAAGAAGCCTGCCACCCTGGGAAGTGACTGTGTTCTGGCAAGCCACGGCCAACCCAAGGGCGGGGAACGAAGTAGCAAGAGGGTTTCCTGAGATGCGCAACATGTTGGAACTAGGGCACCGAGATGAACAGTAAGCAGCCTGGCACCCTGGGAAGTGACTGTGGTCTGGCAAGCCACAGCCACGCCAGGGCGCAGAAAGTAGTAGAGCATTTCCTGACATCCACACCATCTTGGAACTTAGGGCGCTGAGGAAAAAAGAAACAGCCTGATGCCCTGGGAAGTGACAATGTTCTGGTAAGCAGCAGCCACCCCATGGCACAGAATCAAGAAGCAGAGCATTACCTGAGATCTGTGCCTTGTTGGAATGTAGGGCACAGAGCCAACCAGTAAGCAGCCTGCCAAAATGGGTAGTGACTGTGGTCTGGCAAGCCATGGCCACCCCAATGTGGAAAAAGAAGTAGCAAGAGCGTTTCCTGAGATCTGCGCCATGTTGGAACTTATGGCACCTAGCCAACCAGTAAGCAGGCTGCCACCATGGGAAGTGACTGTGGTTTGGGAAGCCGCGGCTACCCGACTGCACGGAAACAAGAAGCAGAGCATTTCCTGAGATTCATGCCATGTTGGCACTTAGGGCACCGATCCAACCACTAAGCAGCCTACCGCACTGGTAACTGACTGTGGACTGGAAAGCCGAGGACAACCCAAGGCACAGAAACAAGAAGCAGATAGTTTGCTGAAATCTGCGCCATGATGAAACTTAGTGCAACAAGCCAACCAGTAAACAGCCTTCCTCCCTGGTAAGTGACTGTGGGCTGACAAGCCGCGGCCACCCCAGGGAATGGAAAGAAACAGTAGAGCATTTCCTGAAATCCGGAAAATCTTGGAACTTAGGGCACCGAGCCAGCCAGTAAGCATCCTGAAACCCTGGGGAGTGACTGTGGTCTGGCAAGCCGGGGCCACCCCGTGGTGGGAAACAAGATGCAAGAGCATTTCCTGAGATACGGGCCATGTGGGAACATAGGGCTCAGAGCCAACCAGTATGCAGCCTGCCACCATGGGAAGTGACTGTGGTCTGGCAAGCTGGGGCAACCCCATGGCACAGAAAGAAGAAGCAGAGCATTTCCTGAGATCCGCGCCATGTTGGAATGTAGGGCGCTGAGCCAACCAGTAAGCTACCTGCCTCCCTGGGAAGTGAATGTGGTCTAGCAAATCACGACAACCCCACGGTGCGGAAACAAGAAGCAGAGCATTTCCTGAAATCCATGGCATGTTGCAACTTAGGGCTCCAAACCAACCAGTAAGCAGTGTGCTGTCCTTGGTAGTGACTGTGGTCCATCAAGCCGTGGCCACCCCAGGGCTTGGAAAAAAGAAGGAAGGCGATTCCTGAAATCCGTGCCATATTGGAACTTAGGTCGCCAAGCCAACCTTTAAGACGCCTTCCGCCCTTGTAAGTGACTCTGGTGTGGCACACCGTGGCCACCCCAGGGCAGGAAAACAAGAAAGAAGAGTGTTTCCTGAGATAAGTGCCATGTTGGAACTTTGCACGCCGAGACAACCAGTAAGCAGCCTGCCGCCATGGGAGGTGACTGTGGTTTGTCAAGCCGCGGCCACCCCAGGGCGCATAAGGAAGAAGCAGAGCATTTCCTGTGATCAGCGGGATGTTGGAACTTAGGGCGCTGAACCAACCAGTAAGCAGCCTGCCTCCCATGGAAGTGACTGTGGTCTGGCAAGCCGCAACCACCCCAGAGCGGGGAAACAAGAATCAAGAGTGTTTCCTGAGATGTTCGCCATGTTGGAACTTAGGGCACCGAGCCCACCAGTAAGCAGCCTGCCGCCCTGGGAAGTGACTGTTGTCTGGAAAGCCGTGGCCAACCCAGGAAGGGGAACAAAGTAGCAAGAGGGATACCTGAGATGCACGACATGATGGAACTTAGGGCGCCGCGCCAACCAGTAAGCAGCCTGCTGCCATGTGAAGTGAATGTTGTCTATCAAACTGCGGACCCCCAGGGCACAGAAAGAAGAAGCAGAGCATTTCCTGAGATCCGCGCCATGTTGGAACTTAGGGCGCTGAACCAACCAGTAAGCAGCCTGCCTCCCTGAGAAGTTACTGTGGTCTGGCCAGCCGCAACCACCCCAGAGCGGGGAAAGAAGTAGCAAGAGGGTTTCCTGAGATCCGCGCCATGTTGGAACTTAGGCCACAAGGCCAAAGAGTATGCAGCCTGCCACCCTGGGTAGTGACAGTGTTCTGGCAAGCAGCAGCCGCCCCATGGCACAGAATCAAGAAGCAGAGCATTTCCTGAGATCCGCGCCATGTTTGATTGTAGGGCACAGAGCCAACCAGTAAACAGCATGCAACCCTGGGAATTGACTGTGGTCTGGCAAGCCTCGGCCAACCCAACGCGGAAAAAGAAGTAGCAAGAGCATTTCCTGAGATGTGCGACATGTTGGAACTTATGGCACCTAACCAACCAGTAAGCAGGCTGCCACCATAGGAAGTGACTGTGGTCTGGCAAGCCGCAGCCACCCCTGTGCACAGAAAGAAGGAACAGAACATTTCCTGAGATCCACACCATGTTGCAACTTAGGGGGCTGAGCCAAGCAGCAAGCAGCCTGCCGCCCTGGGAAGTGACTGTGGACTCACAAGCTGCGGCCACCCCAGGACACAGAAACAAGAAGCAGAGCATTTCCTGAAATCTGCATCATGTTGGAACTTAGGACGCTGAGCCAATCAGTAAGCAGCCGTCTGCCCTGGTAAACGAATGTTGTCTGGGAAGCTGAGCCCACCCGCAGCGGGAAACAAGAGGCAAGATCATTTCCTAAGATCCGGGACATGTTGGAACATAGAGCTCCAAGCCAACCATTAAGCAGCCTGTTGCCCTGGGAAGTGACTATTGTCTGGCAAGCCGCAGCCAACCCAGGGAGAGGAAACCAGAAGCAGATCATTTTCTGAGTTCCATGCAATGTTGGAACTTAGGGAGCTGAGCACACCAGTAAGCAGCCTGCCTCGCTATGACGTGACTGTGGTCTGGCAAGCTGCGACCACCCCAGAGAGGGGAACGAAGTAGCAAGAGGGTTTCCTGAGATCCCTGCCATGCTCTAACTTAGGCCACTGAGCCCAACAGTAAGCAGCCTGCCACCCTGGGAAGTGACAGTGCTCTTGCAAGCAGCAGCCAACTCACGGCATGGAATCATGAAGCAGAGTGTTTCCTGAGCTCCATGCAACATTGGAACGTAGGGTGCGGAGCCAACCAGTAAGCAGACTGCCTCCCTGGGAAGTGACTGTGGTGAGGCAAGCCTCGTCCAATCCAGGGCGGGAAAGGAAGTAGCAAGGGCGTTTCCTGAGATACACGCCATGTTGGATCTTAGGGTACTGAGCCAACCAGTAAGCAGGCTGCTGCACTGGGAAGTGACTGTGGTTTGGCAAGCCTTGGCTACCCCAGGGCGTGGAAACGAGAAGCAGAATATTTCCTGAAATCCGTGCCATGTTGGAACTTAGGGCACCAAGCCAACCAGTAAGCAGCCTTCTGCCCTGGTAAGTGACTGTGGTCTGGCATGCCGCGGGCACCCCATGCCTGGGATACAAGTAGCAAGAGCATTTCGTGAGATCCACGCCATGTTGAAACTTAGGGCAATGAGCCAACCAGTAAGCAGCCTGCCGCCCTCGGAAGTGACTGTGGTCTGGAAAGCCGCGGCCAACCCAGGCCGGGGAACGAAGTAGCAAGAGGGTTACCTGTGATGCAAGACATGTTGGAACTTAGGGTGCCGACCCAACCAGTAAGCAGCCTGCTGCCATTGGAAGTGACTGTGGTCCGGCAAGCCGCGGCCACCCCAGGGTGCAGAAAGACGAAACAGAGCATTTCCTGAAATCCGCGCCATGTTGGAACTTAGGGCCCTGAGCCAACCACTAAGCAGCGTGCCTCCCTGGGAAGTGACTGTGGTCTGGCAAGCTGAGACCACCCCACAGTGAGGAAACAGGAAGCAGAGCATTTCCTGAAATCCACCGCATGTTGTAACTTACGACGCCGAACCAACCAGTAAGCACCCTCCCGGCTTGGGAAGTGACTGTGGTCTGGCAAGCCGTGGCCACCCCAGGACACAGAATCAAGAAGAAGACCATTGCCTGAAATCAGCATCATGTTGGAACTTAGGGTGCCAAGCTATCCAGTAAGCAGCCGTCCACCCTGGTAAATGAATGTTGTCTGGCAAGCGGAGCCCACCCCGGAGCGGGAAACAAGAAGCAAGAGCATTTCCTGAGATCTGGGCCATGTTGGAACATAGTGCACCGAGCCAACCAGTAAGCAGCCTGCTGCCCTGGGAAGTGACTGTCGTCTGGCAAGCCACGGCCAAGGCAGGGCACGGAAACCAGAAGCAGATCATTTCCTTAGTTCTGCACAATGTTGGATCTTAGGGATCTGAGCCAAACAGTAAGCAGGCTGCCGCACTGGGAAGTGACTGTGGTTTGGCAAGCCGTGGCTACCCCAGGATGCGGAAACAAGAAGTAGAGCATTTCCTGAGATCTGCGCCATGTTGGAACTTAGGGCACCGAGCCAACCACTAAGCAGCCTGCCACCCTCGTAAGTGACTGTGGTCTGGAAAGCCACATCTACCCCAGGGCGTGGAAACAAGAAGCAGAATGTTTCCTGAAATCTGTGCCTTGTTGGAACTTAGGGCACCAAGCAAACCTGTAAGCAGCCTTCTGCCCTTGTAAGTGACTGTGTTCTGGCAAGCCACGGCCACCCCAGGGCGCGGAAACAAGTAGCAATGCGAATCCTGAAATCCATGCCATGTTGGAACTTAGGGCACTGAGCTAACCACTAGGCAGCCTGCTGCCCTGGTATCTGACTGTGGTCTGGAAATCCGAGGACAACCCAGGGCATGGAAACAAGAACCAGATTGTTTCTTGAAATCTGCAACATGTTGGAACTTCGGGGAACAAGCCAACCAGTAAGCAGCATTCCTCCTTGGTAAGTGACTGTGGTTTGGCAAGAAGCAGCCACCCCAGGGCACAGAAAGAAGAAGTAGAGCATTTCCTGAAATCCGGACCATCTTGGAACTTAGGGTGATGAGCCAATCAATAGGCAGCATGCCGCCCTGGGAAGTGACTGTTGTCTGGAAAGCCGTGGCCACCCCAGGGCGGGGAATGAAGTAGCAAGAGGGTTACCTGAGATGTGCAACATGTTGGAACTTAGGGCGCCGAGCCAACCAGTAAGCATCCTGCTGCCCTGGGAAGTGAGTGTGGTCTGGCAAGCCGCGGCCACCACAGGGCTCGGAAACAAGAAACAGCGAATTTCCTGAGATCCGCGCCATGTTGTAGCTTAGAGCGCTGAGCCAACCAATAAGCAGCCTGCCTCCCTGGGAAGTGACTGTGATCTGGCAAGCCGCGACCACCCCACGGTGCGGAAACTAGAAGCAGAGCATTTCCTGAAATCCACGCCATGTTGCAACTTAGGGCGCCAAACCAACCAGTAAGCAACGTGCTGTCCTGGGTAGTGACTGTGGTCGGTCAACCTGTGGACACCCCTGGGTGCGGAAACAAGAAGCAAACAATTCCTGAAATCTGCGCCATGTTGGAACTTAGCTCGCCAAGCCAACCATTAAGAAGCCTTCCGCCTTTGTATGTGAATCTTGCCTGGCAAACTGGGGCCACCCCTGGGCAGGGAAACAAAAAGCAAGAGTGTTTCCTGAGATCCACGCCATGTTGGAACTTAGCGCACTGAGCCAACCAGTAAGCAGCCTGCCGCGCTGGTATTGACTGTAGTCTGGACAGCCGTTGCTGGTATTGACTGTAGTCTGGACAGCCGTGGCCACCACAGGATGGGGAAACAAAATGCAAGAGCGTTTTCTGAGATCCACGCCATCTTGCATCTTACGGCGTGAGTCAACCAGTAAGTAGCCTGCTGCCCTGGTAAGTGACTGTGGTCTCCAAATCATGGGTACCCTAGGGCGGGGAACGAATTAGGAAGAAGGTTTCCTGAGATGCGCAACATGTTGGAACTTAGGGCACCGAGCGAACCAGTAAGCAGCCTTCCGCCTTGGTAAGTGACTGTGGTCTGGCAAGCCGCGGCCACACAAGGGCGCAGAAAGAAGGAGCAGAGCATTTCCTGAGATCCTCATCATGTTGCAACATAGGGTGCTGAGCCAACCAGTAAGCAGCCTGCCATCCTGCGAAGTGACTGTGGTCTGGCAAGCCACGGCCACCCCAGGGCAGGGAACAAAGTAGCAAGAGGGTTTCCTGAGATGCGTGCCATGTTGTAACTTAGGACGCAAAGCCTAAGCAGCCTGCTGCCCTGGGAAGTGACAGTGTTCTGGCAAGCAGCAGCCCCCCCACAGCACGGAATCAAGATGCAGAGTGTTTCTTGAAATCCGTGCCATGTTGGAACTTAGGGAAACAAGCCAAGCATTAAGCAGCCTTCCACCCATGTAAGTGACTGTGGTCTGGCAAGCCGCAGCCACCCCAGGGCTGGAAAACAAGAACAAGAGCATTTCCTGAGATCTGCACCATGTTGGAACTTAGGGCTCCGAGCCAACCAGTAAGAAGCCATCCGCCCTGGTAAATGAATGTGGTCTGGGAAACCGAGACCACCCCAGGGTGTAAAACAAGAAGCAAAAGCATTTCCTGAGATCCGGGCCATGTTGGAACATAGGGCACTGAGCCAACCAGTAAGCAGCATGCCGCCCTGGGACGTGACTGTCGTCTGGCAAGCCACGGCCAACCCAGGGCTCGGAAACCAGAAGTAGATCATTTCCTGCGTTCCAAGCAATGTTGGAACTTAGGGCACTGAGCCAACCAGTAAGCAGTCTGCTGTCCTGGTAAGTGACTGTGGTTTGGCAAGCTGCAACCACCCCACAGTGTGGAAACAAGAAGCAGAGCATTTCCTGAAATCCACGGCATGTTGGAACTTAGGGTGCTAAGCCAACCAGTATGCAGCCTTCCTCCCTGGTAAGTGATTGTGGTCTGGCAAGCCACAGCCACCCCAGGGCAGTGAAAAGAAATAGGAGCCTTTCCTGAGATCTGCGCTATGTTGGAAATTAAGGCACTGAGACAAGCAGTAAGCAGCCTGCCGCCCTGGGAAGTGAATGTGGACAGGCCAGCCGCGGACACCCCAGGGCGTGGAAACAAGAAGCAGAGCATTTCCTGAAATCCATGCCATGTTGGAACTTAGGGCGCCGAGCCAACCAGTAAGCAGCCTTCCGCCCTGGTAAGTGATTGTTGTCTGTCAAGCCGCACCCACTCAAGGGCCGGGAAAAAAGAAGCAAGCGCCTTTCCTGAGATCTGCGCCATGTTGGAACTTAGGGCGCTTAGCCAACAAGTAAGCAGCCTGCCGCCTTGGGTAGTGAATGTGGTCGGGCAAGCCCTGCCCACCCCAGGGCAGAGAAACAAGAAGCAGAGTGTTTCCTGTGATCCACGCAATCTTGGAACTTTTGGTGCTGAGCCAACCAGTAAGCAGCCTGCCGCCGTGGGAAGTGTCTGTGGTCTGGCAAACCGAGACCACCCCGGGGTGTGAAACAAGAAGCAAGAGCATTTCCTGAGATCTGGGCCATGTTGGAACATAGGGCACCGAGCCAACCAGTAAGCAGTCTGCCGCCCTGGGATGTGACTGTCATCTGGCAAGCCACGGCCAACCCAGGGCTGTGAAACCAGAAGTAGAACATTTCCTGCGTTCCGAGCAATGTTGGAACTTAGGGCGCTGAGCCAACCAGTAAGAAGTCTGCTGCCCTGGTAAGTGACTGTGGTTTGGCAAGCCGCAACCACCCCACAGTGTGGAAACAAGAAGCAGAGCATTTCCTGATATCCACGGCATGTTGGAACTTAGGGTGCTTAGCCAACAAGTAAGCAGTCTGCATCCCTCGTAAGTGACTGTGCTCTGTCAAGCCGGGGACACCTGTGGGCATGGAAGCAAGAAGCAAATCTTTTCCTGAAATCCATGCCATGTTGGAATTTAGGGCACCGAGCCAACCAGTAAGCAGCCTTCCTCTCTGGTAAGTGACTGTGGTCTGGCAACCCGCAGCCACCCCAGGGTAGTGAAAAGAAATAAGAGCCTTTCCTGAGATCCACGCTATGTTGGAAATTAAGGCTCTGAGACAAGCAGTTAGCAGCCTGCTGCCCTGGGAAGTGAATGTGGACTGGCCAGCCACAGACACCCCAGGCCGCGGAAACAAGAAGCAGAGCGTTTCCTGAAATCCGTGCCATGTTGGAACTTAGGGCACCGAGCCAACCAGTAAGCAGCCTTCTGCCCTGGTAAGTGATTGTTGTCTGTCAAGCCGCAGCCACTCAAGGGCCGGGAAACAAGAAGCAAGAGCATTTCCTGAGATCCGTGCCATGTTGGAACTTAGGGCACTTAGCCAACAAGTAAGCAGCCTGCTGCCTTGGGTAGTGACTGTGGTCGGGTAAGCCCTGCCCACCCCAGGGCACAGAAACAAGAAGCAGAGCATTTCATGAGATCCACAC
Organism: Dolichotis patagonum; assembly: GCA_004027295.1. Classification (NCBI taxonomy): domain Eukaryota; kingdom Metazoa; phylum Chordata; class Mammalia; order Rodentia; family Caviidae; genus Dolichotis; species Dolichotis patagonum. Next base: position 4,793 of record PVJX010027770.1, on the reverse strand, counting down.
AATGTTGGAACTTTTGGTGCTGAGCCAACCAGTAAGCAGCCTGCCGCCATGGGAAGTGACTGTGGTCTGGCAAACCGAGACCACCCCAGGGTGGGGAAAAAATAAGCAAGAGCGTTTCGTGAGATCCACGCCATGTTGCAACTTAGTGCACCAAGCCAACCAGTAAGCACCCTGCCACCCTGGGTAGTGACTGCATTCGGGCAAGTCCTGGCTACCCCAGGGTGCAGAAACAAGAAGCAGAGTGTTTCCTGAGATCCATGCGATGTTGGAACTTATTGCGCTGAGCCAACCAGTAAGCAGCCTGCCGCCCTGGGAAGTGACTGTGGTCTGGCATGCCGTGTCCACCCCAGGGCGGGGAAACAATAAGAAAGAGCGTTTCCTGAGATCTGCGTCTTGTTGGAACTTAGGGCGCCAAGCCGACCTTTAAGCATCCTTCTGGCCTGGTAAGTGAGTGCGGTCTGGCAAGCCAGGGCCTCCCCAGTTCCAGGAAACATGATGCAAGAGCATTTTCTGAGATCCGCAACATGTTGGAACTAAGAGGGCCAAGCCAACCAGTAAGCAGCCTGCTGACCTGTGAAGTGACTATGTTCTGGCAAGCCATGGCCACCCCAGGGCATGGAAACAAGAAGCAGAGCATTTCCTGAAATCCTTGCCCTGTTGGAACTTAGGGCACCGAGCCAACCAGTAAGCAGCCTTCCTCCCTTGTAAGTGACTGTGGTCTGGCAAGCCACAGCCACTGCAGAGCAGGGAAACAAGAAGCAATAGCATTTCCTGAGATCCGCACCATGTTGGAACTCAGAGCGCTGACCCTAGCAGTAAGCAGCCTGCCGCCCTTGGAAGTGACTGTGGTATGGCAAGCCGAGGCCACCCCAGGGCGGGGAAACAAGAAGCAAGAGCATTTCCTGAGATCCGTGCCATGTTGGAACTTAGGGCGCCGAGCCAACCAGTAAGCACCCTGCCACCCTGGGTAGTGACTGTTGTCTGGCAAGCCGTGGCCACCCCAGGGGGTGGAAACAAGGAGCAGAGCGTTTCCTGAGATCCGTGCCATGTTGGAACTTAGGTCGCCAAGCCAACCAGTAATCAGCCTGATGCTTACCTGGGTGCGAGCTTAGAATCAAACATACCACATTTCCCCCTCACCCATTAACCATTGGGATCCAGGGATCTGGGTATCTCTTAGTAAATGACCATATTTGGTACAGCAAGTCTGCTGAGTTTCCTTCACTATACCTGAAGGCCGATATTTTTATCACTGTTTTGCTTTGTTCTGATTAACGGTGTTGCTCTATTCAATACTCTGTGTTGATGTGTTCTATAATGTTGTGTATTTCTTTGATTTTGCTTTACCTAGTAGAAGAAAAACGATTGTGAAGACAACAAGATATACAATGTTGCCTGTTACTGTTGTCCTGGTTACCTACTGTGATGTTCTGTGCCAATTTAACTATACTGTCTCAATTGACTTTATTCCATCCTGTTTATTTGTAAATGTTTGCAGCCTCACTGTGTGTTCATTTGTATGCCTTAATTTTGTAACTTGAACAGCTATTTCTGGGAGGACAGTATGTGCTTTGTCAACTAGTGATTCGTGGTTTTTTTTGAGGTTTTGTATTGTTTCTACCCATTTTTCTGTATTGCTTTTTTTCTCTTGAAATAAAATTAAAGAAAAGAAATGTTTGCATTTTTTCTGCCATTTATAAAAGTTATTCTAGATTTTCTTGTTAAATTGCAGGCATTTTCTAGGATTTTAAAAATTATCCTTCCATAAGTATTTTCCCTCAGATCACCTGTTTAGTTCTGCTTTTCTTCCCATCAGTTTCTTGGGTTATATCATGCTCCTTTCAGAATGCCTGATCTGGTGTTTCTTCTTTAAAAATGTTTCCTTAATCATAATTATTAAAATGTTTGAAAAATAAGAGTTAACCAAATACATTTGCAATTGACTTTTTTTTGGTACCAGAGATCAAACTTGCAACCTCACACTTGCCAGGCAGGTGCTTATGCTGCTGAGCTAAATCCCTATCCTTCCAAAAGCATTTGCTAATGTTGCATTTGATGTATCTTTATATATTTAACACAGTTTTATTTTATTTGTGATGTCATACCAGGCCTAACTTCCCTTAGGAGATGAATATAATTTACTAATTTTCTTTTTCCTGCTGAAAAGTTATTTCAGTTCTACATTAAATTACCATGTACATAAGTGGATACTTTGCCCCCTATTATCAGAATTTGCAATATGGGTTTCAAAAAATATTATCTTATTAAACTGCAGCATTGCTATATTTTTAAATGAATTTTTGGAACTACTTATTGAGTGGAAGCAACTTACTTGAATTTTAATTCTGATGTGTTATATTTACATGTTTTAAAAAGAGAAATCATGAATTTTCAAGATTAGTTCCTCCCATAAAATAATATTACCAAGCCTTCTTATGTACCTTTCACTGAAATTGAAAAACATTATTCACACATACTATCATAGGTTTTTGTATTAGTTAATACCTTCTGTTACAATTGTGAACCACATCTATTCTCTTAATGGAGATTTTCGTTTGTCACTGCTAATTGAAAGAAAGATACTGGTTTGGCACAGCAAGCGGAAGTAGCCCCAGGCCACATCGGGCCCCATACTCCAGCCCTGCAGGGTCCCTGCAGGAGAGGGCAGACCCTGCAGGAGCTGAAATGGGGAAAACTTGAAGGAGGCAGGGAAGATGCCAGAGGATGGTGAGAGAAGCATAGAAGAGGACAGAGAAAAGAAGCTTCCATCAGAGAATATCTCAGGGCCTTTCCAGGCAGTGGGTGACATATGGTGAGCAAGTTCAGAGTCTGAAGCCCAGAGATGATGGTGAGGAGCCCCAGAGAACACCACCCAGAATACTGGAGAACAAGGCCACATGGCTTTGCAGGGTCACAGCCTAGGACTCACTCAACTCTGGACAAAGAGAGGCTGAGGAAGCTTACAACTAGGATTCCTTCAGATGCTACCTATGACTGTGCAGAATTTTCTAGTATGGAAATGGCTGTGCTGATTTCCCTGAGGAAGAAAATGAGGGACTTGCCAAGATCGGTGGGCAGCCCTTGCATTCTCGACATGAAGACTTTGTAGTAAATGGAGTCAACGTGTAATATAACAAAAAGCCTGTTAAAGTCTTTAGTGCAGCTGTGAGCCTGGCTCGGGCCAGTACCTTTTTACCCAGCATTGTACTCAGCATATTTGTACTCAGCTTTGTGCTCAGTACCTTGTACTCAGCTGTGTACTCAGTATCTTTGACTAAGTTTGCACTCAGCATTCAGCTTTGTGTGCCCTTTCTGCACTTGAGTCATGTTCCCTGAGGCACTGTCTTTGGGCTCCAGCATCAGATGGATGTCGCCTTCCTGGGGAAACTGACTAAACAGGACACAGACCGAGGGAGGCTGCCCTCACTGCTTATTGCAGAGGCTGCGTGGAGCGGCAGTGGTTAGGCACACACAGGGTTGGAGGCTGAAAGAGTGTGAGGAGGGTGTGGATCTGGTGTGACTGGCCCTTGCTTATGGCTCCTCATCAGTTCCAGCTGCAACTAAATTTGACTGTGTCACCTTGACTCCTCACCCATGGCTGGTTATGTCCACTGTTACTGTGGTGACACTGGCCAAACCTGATGATCCCGCCTTGACATGTGTTGATGGTTTAACATCAAGGAAGTCAACAGACAAACTCCGTGACCTCCTCTGTAGTTGTCTTTACAATCCTCGGGACTCCATGGGAGTGTGGAGAGGATAAAGCATGCCTGTCAACTTGCCCAATGGTTGCAGGACAGTTTAAGAAATTGAACCAAAAGTTTGGTTGAGGATGAGAGTATGAGCTCAGTTCTCCAGTAGTGCCAGGAATTTGCCAGGAATTACCCAACTCAGATTCAGTGTTAAAAGGTGTCCCTGTCCCAGCATGGTGCCCCCCCATAATCCTCTGGGAGAGACTTTCCACTGATGCTCTGAATTCCGGGCTGGTAGAGCAGCTGAAATAGTTAGTGCCTGTGAGCAGCCTCACTGTGGTGGATCTGGAAGTCAAGGGCATGTGTCTGCGGTTCAGCCGTTGGATTATGATAGAAGAGTTAGGAGCTTGTGAGAGGACGTGGATCAGTTTAGAGCCTGCATCCAAGGCATACTGTCCTGACTTGGACCCTGCTGCTTTGGAATGAATTCAAGTGGGAAGCAATAGGGACTGCAGGTTTGCAACTGGTCTGGAATAGACGTTGTCAAGTTGTCAGGCAACCATTGATAACAGCAGTTTGAAATCAGGTGCAGAGGGAGAAAAAAATCCATGCTGAATTCCTAGAAAAGTGAAACTCACTGGAATCTGACCTCACATTTATAATGGGCTCTGAGTACAGGACTGATGGAGCTGCCACAGAGATGTTTCATTTTTTCTATGTAGAATGTGAGAATATTCATCAGAATATCCTTGGTCACATCCTTTCCGCAAAATTAAATTCTGTCACAATGCCAAAGCTTTCTGTTTTATTGCAAAAACCTGCTAACCCCTATCATAGCTTACTTCATTGTGCAGAATATTTTTAAAAATTTGTTATATGTTACAATAACACATTATAATATGAATTATTATCCTTAAAGTAAATTATGTATATTATTTAATCCACTGATGATTTTGGCTTTTCATCCTATATTTTGCCCTTTAATTTGAAGAGTGAAGTTTTCTTTTGGTGTTTGTTTGCTTTTGTGCAAACACCTCTGGGCTTGGTATCAGGTCATGCTAGTTCATAAAATGAATTTGGAGTATTTCATTTACTTTATGC
>PVJX010027769.1:0-24537 GCA_004027295.1 Dolichotis patagonum | reverse complement strand
CTGGGTTCCCAGTTAGTCAAAATGATGCTAAAGTCAGTTATGTAAATGTAATGTACATTGTTGCTTATCATAATTTGAGAGTCTATCATTGTTCAAAAATAGTATGTGAAATGTTATGATTGGAGTTTTCTTAAGAAAAAATTATAAAAATGTTTAAACAAATATCCCTTGGGGTTGGGATTGTTGGACAGGACTTCAATTGATGAATAAAAAAGTGGCCACCTGGTAACATTTTACGAGCTCTTGTTTGTTGACTGGAAGCCCCAATGATCTCCACAGCCTTATGGGAGTCACCTCAACTAACGTTATATAAATATTATTGTAATATAGTCACATTGGTCATCATTAAAAGAAATAATGCAAAAGGTTTTTGATATAAAAAATGCCCATACAAAGGTTTTCATATGGTTATGACAAATGATTGTTTTTAACTTCATGGTGTATTCATATATTCATGCTTCCAGATGTACAGGTCTTTGAAAATGCAAAAACAGATTGTTTATGGTGACAAACTTTTGTTTCAGATTCAGACCTCTGCTTCTAACAAATGCTTATGAGATGTACATCCTACTAAAGGTCAACAAGTTAGGTAAAGGCTTTTATGTATTAGGTAGGGATGACTGACCAAAAGGGAGAAATTCGATGTCAAAATGAAAATTCAAGTGTGTGTTAAAAAATGTCATCATGGTTTTTATGCTATAACATTGTATATGGTTTGATTTCTAATTTTCTATGTAAAATATGTAACTGTTTGTTAATATTCTACACTTATTCAAATGTTAAAACAGCCATGGTTGTTGAAAAATAATGGTTCTATTTTATGTTGCAAGATGTTTGATATTTAGATAAGATAATAATGCCTCTACTACATTGTACTGTTATCAGTCTTTTCTTCTGGGTGTTCAACAACCAAGGTATAGAGACCAACAATTGGAGAGACAGATGGGCTAAGAGGACAGCCAATATTTTGGCCCTAGTCCTCCAAGGTCAGTGAAGACCCAGGACATGAGAGAACCTCTGCTCTGTCATCCTATACTTGGTGGGTCCCTGGTCCTCTGATCAAAAAGACTATGAGACAACTGAGGAAAGTGATCATTGGTGTGTGGTGTGCCTAAGGAGAGTCACTAGGAGCAAAAATCTCCCAAGCTTTCACAAAAAGCAACTTGGTCAAGCAATGGCCGTGACTCATCTGAATGGCTGACACTGACAGAAGAACTAAGAGGTGCTATAGCTGCTTCCAAGGTTCCTGAGCAGACTTAACTGACCTTCATAGATAACAAAAACTGATTGTGTTTAAAACAGGTCTCACTTTAGCTTGGTCTTGAACATCCTGAAGAAAATGTGCAACTACTAGAGGTATATAAAACAATGCTAAAGTAATATGTTGAAAAAGAAACTCAAATCACCAATACCTTTTTGCATTTGCCAGCTACACTGGTAACAGATTAATGGATTGCATAGGGTTTCAATTGCAGAATGCGGGGACCTACAATCTTTGGACTGCACTTAAAAGGTCTACAGAGTTCTCCAACACAGCTCCTCTAGCTTCAACTGACCACACCCACCCTGTGCAACAACAAAACAAAAGAGATGGATACTTTGGGAGGCGAGCCATTGAAGCTGGTGATTGATCCCATGTGTGGGGCTGAAGTAAGTCCAGCCCAGAAAAAGCAGAGAAACCAAAACAAACTATGTAACCAAGTTGTTCTAGCACTGAGAGGGCAGGGGGCCCAGGCCTGCCAGGGGAACAAGTTGCTAGGCAGTGGGGTTGGAATTGATACTCTTCTTTGGAGGGTAAAAATAAACATGCTGTACCTGTTGAGCAGTTCCTTTCCTCCCATCAGGAGGATAAGGGCTCCACCTGACCCCAGCTTTGTCTTTTCTTTATTTTTCTTATCCTCTCAGGGGTCCTTAACCCCAAGAACCTAAGGAGCCACACTGGGTTGTGGCACATGGCTATTATTTTGTTGCCATGTAAGGAAGCTTTCATCTTAAAAATAACCATCATCTTAGAATTCAGAAAAAAATGAAATTAGGCCATGCAGAAATATATCAAGGTTTATTAATTTATTCACTCAACAAATATTCATGGAATTTCTAAAGTTGCTACATGCTGGGGATAGAGCAGTGAACAAAGTCATGACTCTAATGTTGATTACATTCTAATGAGACTTCTGCTGGAAAAAGGCCTTTTCCTGAAAGTGAGTTGAAGAAATCTAGTTGAATGTTTGCCTAATTAGCCTCATTCCATCCCTTATTTTCTCTGGTCACTACTATGATACTATCTCTCCAGTTAAGAGCCTGCTCTCTCCAGGTTAACCTTCGTAGCATGTTCAGACTTAGTTTCTTCTTTATAGTGGCATAATTCAAAATGCGTAACAATATTATAAAAGCAAAAAATTCAGAATTTAAAGTGATATGATGAAAAACAATAGTTATCTTTCCTGCCCATTACCACACCCTCATTCTGCTCCAAGAGCAGCCATTGGAATACCTTCGGCTGTTTCTTCTAGCAATTATGGTTGTATTCTTTTACAGTATGATTTTTTGGTACTTCTAAACTTGTCAATGTCAGGCAGTAGCTACTGATCTCTTGTGCTAGAAGAGCACTAGAGAGATGAAAAATCAAGTAATCTTACATTATATAGTTGTATTTTAGTTATATTTTAACAGAAAACACGTATTTACACTATTACTACTATGTTGATATCATTCATGACAGAATTGTGAAATATACTACAATTATTTTTCTGGTAATATTGTTGATCTGGAATCATTATCTTTTCCTTTGTTTTCCTTTTTCCTACCTACCTTCCACATATCCTAATTTCTTTATAACTTCTCGGTAATATTAGATATGCCACCCAGTCCTCTCCTCTTTTCTCTCAGATGTCCCCTTCCTGGGGCTGCCAGCTTCCTCCAGCAACCATGACTGTGGGTCCTTCAGGCCAGCTTCACAGGCCTACCCTGAGCCTTCCCCATCTACTCATGTAGGTTGGATCCAGTTTCCTAAGCTCCTTTTGTGTTGGTTTTTGTTTCGGCAGTACTGGGGAATCGAACCCAGGGAGCCGTGAGCCACATCCCCAACTCTTTTTTATTTTTATTTTGAGACAGAGTCTTGCTTCATTGCCCAGGCTGGCCTTGAACTTGCCATTCTCCTGCCTCAGCTACACACTTGTAATGGAGATTACAATTGTGTGTTAATACACTCAGCTGCTAGTCTTGTTTTATTCTCTCATTTTGCTACAGTATATCCTCCAGAAGTTTCTAAGAAAGCTGTCTGAGCCCTCTTTACCTTGTTCACCATCATGGTGCCTGGCCTTTACTCCATTCCTTGACATGTTGTCTCATAAGACTTTCAGGATCAAGCAATTCCTGGCTAAGAAACAAAAGCAAAAGCATAGCAGTACATGGTAGTACACACCTATAATCCCAGCACTCCGGAAAGCTGAAGTAAGGAGGATAGCAAGTTCAAGCCCAATCTGGGCAACTTTAGTGAAACTTTGTCTCTGAATAAATAATTTTTAAATGGCTATGGTGTAGCTTAGTATGAAGGCCATGGGTTCAATCCTCAGTACTGCACCAAATACAACATAGCATAAGTACCCATTAACCAGTGGATTTGGATGAAAACTGGAACAAAATTAGCTACAGCTCTAAGAGAGACATTGGAGAACAACATAACTGAGTCTATAAGAAATTGTGCATCAGCTAACACACAGATTTATGCTGAGTTAAGGTCACTAGCATCTTAACACAGCAAAAGAAAATGTTACCACTATTTGGACAGTTGGATTTGACTTACTGGGAAAATAGCTTTTTTTTATGCTCTATACTAGTATCTTGGTTCAGTAATAATTATGTAAGTCCTTTTAAAAACTAAGAAAGATGCACAAGGGAAAGTTTCTGAGCCCTTGAATTTCTGAAAAGATCTTTAACCTCAAGTTGGATTAGTCTTGTAGCCAAGAATAGACTTCTGGGTCAAACATTATTTTCCTTCACATTTTTAGGGCATTGCTCAATTATCTTGTAGCATGTAGCAAGGCTCTTGGGAAGACCAAGATTGTGTGGATTCTTCTTTGTGTGCTATGTGACTGGCTTTCTGGAAGATTTTATGATCTTATCTTAACCCTATTTGAGCTTATATTTCAGTCTCTTCTGTGCTTGATGAGTTGACATCCAGCCCCTTGTCTCAAATGTCTTGGCTCAAAGAGGAGATGTGTAATGGGCCCTGTGTGATTCAGGATGAGGGTGGGAGTGGAGTCAGCATGGAGGGTGAGAGAATATTCTCTAAAGTACAGCTCTCCCCAAAACTTTTCATGTTTGTCTCTTACCTAGTGAGGCAAGTCCAAACTTTCTTTTCAAAGCAAGCCCTTTACCACTGAGCTATATCCTAACCCCTTTTCAATTTATTTTTAAAATTTTGAGGCAGAGTCTCACTAAGTCTCTGAATTGCTCAGGCTGGGCTCAAACTCGTGATCCTCCTGTCTCAGCTTCTTAAGTGCTGGAATTACAAGTATGTGTCATCAAGTCCTTCTGGCTAAATCCAAACTCCTGAGGATGACATTCCATGTTCTAATCTACTTGTGCTCCCTGAAGGGCCACTACATTCCAGTTCCTACCTCCAGGCCAACTGAGGTACTTGACATTTCCCAAATAAGTGTTTCACATTTTCATTGTCCTCCAGGTGCTTTGCTACTAGCCTGCCCTCACACCATTCATAGCTCGAATGCCTTTTACACTGAACTACACATGTCCAAATCCTACTACTCTGTGAAGCCCCTAATGTCACCTCTTTCATGAAGGATCCTTCTTACCCTCACCATAACGCTTGGTACTTCTTTGGGTTTAGCCTCACTGTCTTCCAGGTGTGGAAAGTTTAATGTTTTGGCTCCAATAACACTTTGCACAGTGCACGACATATAAGTATTTTACTAATGTTTGTGATAGAAAGAAACTTTCAGTTTCTATAAGTATGGAAGAATCCAATACCTTTTAACAGCTTTATTGAGACATTCACCCATTTAATGTGTACCTTTCAATGGTTTTTGGTGTACTCATAATGTTGTGTAACCATCACCACCATTAATTTTAGACCATTTTCATTACCCCAAATAAGAGTCCTGTAGTCATTAGTAGATGCTCTCCATTTCTCCCCTTCCCCTAAACCCTGACAACAATGTATCTGTTTTCTACTTCTATAAATCAGTCTATTCTGGATGGAACTACATTTCACATGACTGGAGCTATAGGTATGTGGTGGGTTTTTCCTGACTGACTTCTTTTGCTTAATGTAATATTTTCAAGGTCAGCCATCTTGTAGCATGTGTCAGTGCAACATTCTTTTCTGACAAATAATATTCTGTTTGTGTGAATAGTCCTTATCCATCCTCAGCTGAATGATATTTGTGTTGTTTCCACTTTTTAGCTATTATGAATAATGTTGCTATGTACATTTCTACATTGGACACATTTTCATTTCTCTTAGATATATACCTTACAGGTAAAATTGATTCATATGACAACTCTTTTTTAACTTTTCAGGGAACTTTAAAGTGCTTTCTAAAGTGGCTGTACCATTTTTTTACATCCATGCCAAAAGAAGAGGTCTTTTGTATTATAGCTACCCTAGTATATGTGAAGTAGGATCTCATGGTGTTGATCTACATTTCCCTAAGGCCTTTTCATGTGTCTATTTGATATTTGTACATTTTCTTTTGAGAAATAGATACCCAGATACTTTTCCAATTAAAGCATGTCTAATTAGAGTAAAATACACTTAGCATAAAAGTTACAAGCTGGGTGCGCTGGCACATATGTATAATCCCAGCACTCTGAGAGGCTACGCAGGAGAATCCTAAGCTTGGGCTCATCCAGGGCAACCGAATGATTTAGGGAGATCCTGTTTCAAAAATAAATAAATAAAAAGGCTTGGGGACTTGGTTCATTTTGAAGTCCCTGAGCTCAATCCCCAGTACCTCAAAAGAATAAAACATTTAAATCGCCATAGTAACCATTTTATGTGTACTGTTCAAGGACATTACACACACTCGTCATGCAACCATTGTCACCTACCTTCAGGACACTTCATCTTGTAAAACTAAAACTCTGTACTCATTAAACAACAAATACCCCTGCCCAGATCCTGGCAACCATTGTTCTACTTTCTGTCTCTAGGAATTTGGTTACTCTAAATACCTCATATAAATAAATTTATACAATATTTGTCATTTTTGGACTAATTTATTGCACTTAACATAATATCTTCAAGTTTCACCCATGATGTAGCATGTGTCAGAATTTCTTCCCTTTCTAAGGCTAAATAATATTCCATTGCACGTACACATTATTACATTTTGCTTATCCATTCATCTGTCTACAACATCTGAGTTGCTTCCACATTTTGCCTAATGTGAATAATGCCACTGTAAACACAAGTATACAAGTATCACTCTTAAGAATTAAAAGATCCTGCTTTCAATTTTTTTGTGTATATTCCAAGAAGTGAATTTGCTGGATAAAATTAGAATTCTATATTCAATTCTTTGGGAACTGCCACACTATTTTCTATATGACCAAACTATTTTTCATTATCACCAATAGTATGAATTACTTCCAATTACTTTACATCTTTATCAACAATTTTTACTGTCTGAATTTATTTTATTTAATAGTAGCATTCTAATGGGTATGAGTTGGCATCTTGTTGTGTTCTGATGCACATTTCCCTAATGATGACTGAGGTTACACATTTTTTCATGTTTTTATTAGCTACTTATATGTCATCTTTGGAGAAATGTCTATTCAAGTCCTTTGTCTGTTTTTAGCTGGTTTATTTGTTGTTTATTGTTGAGTTGCAAGCATTCTTTGTCCACATGTACTTTTTCAGATATATGATTTGCAAATTTTTTTATTATTAGTTGTTTTTCACTTTCACAGTGGTGTTTTTTGAAGCATAAAAGTTGTTGGCTTTGATGAAGTCCATATTATTTTTTTCTTTTGTTATGTGTGCCTTTGGTGTCATATCTAAGAAGGCTTTGTCTAATCCAAGGATATTAAAATTCACTCATCTTTGAAGTTTTACACTTTGGACCTGAGTCTTTGATCTTATGGATGATTTTTTAAAAATTTTGTTTAAAGAGGGAAAAAAAGCAAAACAGAAAAAAGGGTAGAAATAATACAGAATTTCAAAAAAATAAACACTAAAATCACTAATTGATAAATTATATGTTGTCATCTTAGAAATAGTTGTTCAAGTTACAAAATTAAAGCATACAAAGTGGAAATTCAAACAGTGAGACTGCAAACAGTTCCGCTCAACTTTTTTCTTTTTTTCTTTCTTTCTTTATTTTTTTTGTACCAGGGATCGAACTCACGACCTTGTGCTTGCCAGGTAGGCACTTATGCCACTTATCTAAGTCCCCGGAACTTTATTGATTTTTGTCCCCACACCTTTGTTGAAAAGACTAGTCTTTCCCTCATTGAATGAATGAATCTGCCCCATATGTTTTTTTTTAAATCTTTTTGAAACAGGGTTTTGCTATGCAGTTTAGGCTAGCCTTGAACTCACTTTATAGCCCAGGCTAGCCTTGAACTCACAGTGATTGTCTTGTCTCAGCTTCCCGAGTGCTAAGATTACAGGTGTGTGCCACTACAGCTGGCTGGCATCTATGTTGAAATAAAAAGAATTAGATGTATATCTGTTCAATTCTTGACTCTCAAGTCTACTCAGTGGTTGAATTATATGTGTATGGTTAATTTCTTGACTCAATTGTATTCCGTTGGTTTATATGTCTATCCTTATGTCAGTATCACAAACTGGATTACTGTTACTTTGTAGTAAGTTTAAGTATGAACCTTCTAAATGTATTTTTTTAAGTTGTTTTGGTTATTTGGGGCCTCATGCAATCCCATATGAAGCTGAGTATTGGCTTTTATATTTCTGCATAGAAAACAGTGCTGAAATTTTGAAAGAAATTACACTAAATTGCATGTCAATTTGGGGGTAATTATTATCTTAACAGTATTAAATTTGCTCCATGAACACAGATATTGATGTTCATGCAAATTATTTTTTTATATTTTCTTTAATTTCTCTATGTTGTATAGTTTTCAAAGTACAAGTTTTGGTCTTTTGTTGAATGCATTCCTTTGGATAAATAAAAGAATAAATATCTCTTATGAGGCTATAAATTATTACAAATGGAATTATTTTCTTAATTTTATTTTCAGATTATTATGTAACACCATGAATGAAAGATTTAAAACACCAGGATCAACCCATAAGTTTAAAATCAAAGGTTGTTACCATTTTTAGGTTGTTGTTTCCAGGGATTCCAATCTTTTATAATGGACTACAATGTCATAAAGCTTTAAAAAATTATCCCGTTAATATATTTTGGTAATGTGGAAACAATTGATTTCACTAGTGGATTTAACATTGCCATAAAAATTCCAAGCCAATCCCATCATATCGGAGGAAAGTTCATGTGAAATTACATGCCTTGGTAGTCCCAGAAACCTGTCTGCTAGTGGTTAAAGTATTTACTCTGCTTCTTGGGTGAGTGGCTATATGTATAATTATAGTTCTTTCTATAAAGAACATGGAAAAATCTTGGGTGCTGGTATTAATCTGTTTCCTTCTTCAGTGAACTGAAAATTGGATTCAGTGAGATTGAAAGTTTCTCATGGGCCAAGATCAGGGCTCTACAGTTAATGTTCTTGATGAATGTTGGGTTTTGCACTAGACATCAATTTACACCAAACGCTCATCTAGAGAAGTTACTTTTTCAATGTTTTCTTTTTAAATCCTCTCCTAAAACATCATAACTGACATACTGTTCTCTAAATTTCTGACTTTCTTTATCCTTAAATAAATAATAAACAACTTTATTGAAATATATCCCCAAAATACTGGTCAAAACTCAAGTATATGCCTAGTGTGCATAAAGCCCTGGGTTCTACCTTTGGCATCACAAAAACATAAAAACAAACAAACAAACTTCAAATATTAAGTGACCATTCATTTATTTTGCTTGAAACAATATTTTGATCTTTAAAAGAGTTCTATACTAAGAAACATTTTTAAAATATTTAAGCAAATTTTGTGTCAATTTTTAAAAAGAAAACTCATAGACTATAAGCATTTGAAAAGTTGGAAGAAAACGTAGAAAGACCAGGAAGGGGCCTGTGAGCCAAGTTCAGCCTGAAGACATGTTTTATTTGGCTCCTGTGATATTTTAAAACTATTTAAAATAGTTGCCAACATTTAAGACTCAGGCAATTTCCCATAAAAATCTGGATTTCTGAATTTTCTTGAAATTGTAGGTAAACCTTGCCATCTCAGGTCCATACTGCTACATGATACAAACTCAGGGTGTGTGCACCAGTTTGTCAAGGTCTCCTCTGGTCCAGTTCCTGAAGTAGCGTGAACTGCTGGCCTCAGAAACCTTTAATTTTGTGACTCTTGAACTACTTTATTAATCCTTTCCTGAGGTGTTGAGACTGAAATCTGGAGAAATTTGTACTGCAAATTATTCAACAGCTAATTATCAATTTCTCCATAACTGTTTGGACTCCAATGCCAAGAATGTTATTTATAAAACAGGAAGGTTAGGTAAGGGCTAATTAGCATACATTTTCAAAGAATGTTGTTGCTTGTATGACACCATCATTGATGTATTTAGACTTTTTTGTTTTGCTTTTTGAGACAAGGTCTTGCTATGTAGTTCAGGCTGTCCTTAAATTCATAATGTAGCCCAGGCTGGCCTCAAACTCAAGGTGGTCCTCTTGCTTCACCCTCCTGAGTGCTGCAGTTACAGGTGTGTGCCACCACACACAACTAGTTAGCCTTTTCAAATGTAATTAACTGATAGAGGACTTAAAGGAGCCACAGCTAACCAAAGCTTGGTCACAACCAGAAGCAATGAATCCTCAGTATTTTAGCCTGGACTTTCTAGTTTAGATCTGACCTGTTCTTTAATTTTCTTTCATTTTTCTCCTTTTCTTCCAAATCCCCATGTCTTACTAGTATATCCAGGTAACAAGTAAATTAAAACTTAATCATTACCTTATTTCAGTATCTAATAAATACACATTTCACAGGGCTGGGGGTTTAGTTTAGTGATACAGCACTTGCTTAGTATGTTTAAGGCACTTGGTTCCATCCTGGGCACCAGGAAGAGAGGAGGAAAGGAAGGAAGGAAGGATTGAGCACTTAGTAAATAAGTACCAGGTACAGTTCTAGATGGTAAGGATAGCACAGTGAATAAAAAGGAGAGAAGTCCCTAGAACAGCTGTATGCTAGTGGGAGAAAAAGAGGTTAAGTAAATACACAGAACCTATGATGGTGTAAAGACAGTGACTGTGACCTGAGGTTTGGTGCTATTTAGGTAGTGAAGTCATGTAATATAAAAGAAGATTGATCTACACAGAGAAAAACAAGCAGAAAGGTTCTGAAGTGAAAACAAGTGTAATGTGTGCAATAAAATACCAGCCCAGTGTGGCTGGAACAAAGGAGGGTGGCAGGTGATGAGATGGGCGAGACAGGTAAGGAGGGGTCCGGGCATGCAGGGCCATGTAGGTTATGGTCACAGGTGTAGATTTCACTGCACTTTAGATGTCATTGGAGAGAGTTGCACTGCACTGGCCAAGTCTTGCATGTCTTCTGAATCTTCCACAGCAGACCGACCTTACAGCAGCATTAGGCCTATGCATGAAGTGAATTGCTAGTTCTTATTTACATCAGAGACACTGAGTAATCCCTGTAAGCAGGCTGTTACTAGAAGGACCTTGAATAGCGGGGCTTTGAAAGGTGTTATTTGCAAGAGACAGGTTTCCTAGGATAAACCAAGATGAATGAAAGCAAATGCCAGTTCATGATTCTCTACTCTTACATAATGTCAGGAGAGCTCTGTAACACTTCGGCAGAGAAGAGAGTAAGCTGGACTCATAGCCTCCAATGAGAAAAGAGAAACTACCATCGGGTGGCAAGAGTGTTATCAGTGCCCTTCCTCTGGATTGCACAAGCTAGAAACAGGTGTCTTGGATGAGGGGAGCAGTGACCAGGTGTGGCAGCAGAGTTTGCCTGTAGATAGCGCTCTTGTCTGGCTCTCAGATCACTGTGGGTAGCAGATGCTATGTGGGTGTGACTGTGGTTGTGTGTGTACATAGGCCCACAAGCGTTTCTTGGTCTTTGAAACCTCTCAGACCTTTGAAATAGCTCATCTGTTAAGGCGGAAACCTGTCAGTGGAGGTCAGAGAACAGTGTAGATTATCTCGGATGAATACTAGGTACTGGCTTCAATAAAAACTACAAGGGATGATGAAAAGATACAAGTGTTTAAACATTTTAAAAATGTGTTATAAGGCACATTTACCAAAGAACAATAGGATAAGTGTGTCTGAAGCGAGAGGGAATATTTTGAGGGCAACAAACGGCAATTTGTCTTTTTCTTTAATAAGTTTTAAAATGTTAGTATTCATTTTTTGATAATTAATTAATAAACCATTTATAATAATTTCTGTCAAATAAAAACATTACAGTGTATCCTCATCCACTTTATTCACTGGATCTGGCACCGTGGCTCTTCTCCAAAGTCAAAATGACCAAGAAAGGTGACCACTTTAAATCAGTTTAGGACTTTGAGGCAGCCATAACAACTCTACCAAAGACACTCCACAAACAGGACATCCAGGATTGCGTCAGAAAGTGGTAACAGTGATGGGTGAAGTGTGTTTGCAGTGAGGAGGAGGATTCTGAGGGGGCTTAATAACAATGTGTCTTTTAATTTTTTTAATTTGAACATTGATTATAGTTTTTGATCACACCTCATAAAGGGGTGATTCTGAGAACTCCTTCAGGCTGCAGTCTCTCTCAGTATTCTGAACCCTCAGTTCACTGCTTTATAAAAAGTGACGCGAGAAGAGAATTTCACCAGTCGATGGTTGAAAACTCCCCCTGCCAAAAGACTGTGTGAGTTAATGGAAAATGAAGATCCAACATCTCAAAACAAAAGTATATGCAGTGGTCAGGAGCTGTGTTAGTGACTTTTTTGTCACTGTGTCAAAATACCTGATACAAACAATGTGGGGAAGGAAAGATTTATTTGGGTTCATGGTTTCAGAGGTTTTAGTCCATGGTTAGTTGGTTCTATTTCTTTTGGGCTATGGCCAGATAGAACATCAAGCAGGAAAGGCATGGAGATGGAAAGTTGCTCACTTTATGAGAGCTGGGAGGCAGAAAGAGCACTCATGATCTAATTACATCCTCAAAAGTCCATCCTCTCAACACATGAGACTTTTGAGGGTCACTTTATATCTAAAGTATAACAGGAACACAAATTCTGTCTTTTCAAGCCTAGTAGAGTCAAAGTGTCTTGGCCTCAGTTCAAGTAAAGCTTTTATTAACTGTATGGCTTTTGGTAAGTTTTTTTTAACCTCTCTGAGCCTTCAGTTTTCTCATCTATGACTGGGGATAGTAGACTCTCCTTCACAAGGTTTCTGTAAGGGGTAAATGAGATCATGCATCCATAGCACTTCAAACAATGCCAGGCACATCAACAAAGGTTAGCTATGATTACTTACTTCTTCAGTTTTGACTTGTTTAAAAAACTCACAAAATTAAGGTAATTTACATTTGTATTTATCAATTTACTGTGCTATCTAAACTGAGAAATTTTGGAAGGAGAGAACAGAACAGAAGCAATGACTCAAACTGGTGTCAATTTCAGTTGTTATCTTCCACTTCAGAGCTGTCTTCTTAACTAACTTTATAGAGAAATACTTCTCAATTCTACCCCCAAATATAGTACTATTTTTGGCCAAAATGTCTCTCTCACTCCTAAATCATCCTAGCCTAGAAAACAAATGAAATGAAAAATCCATTTTCTTCCATTTAACTTCAGTTTTGCCAATGCCATTAATTAGTGAACAACATAAATTATCCAGTGCTTCAGAATTTAACTGCTGCTAATATTCAGCCAACCCTAAGTACAACTGAATCCCAAACTGAGGAGTCATGCATATCTGGGCCATAAACATATGTAGCAGAAGTCAGCATGTGGCAATCTAGATTAAGAGAATAACTATATTAACATGATTTAACCTCAATTGGACAAACCTACAAAGCTGGCTCTTCCTCTGTGGATCTGTTTAGTCTCCCTCAGCTCTCATAATTCAAAAACAGAAACATTATTAGCCTATAATGTGTGACCTCATTTTGAAAAATGTTTGACACTTATCAGTGGCTTTTGGTTATGGGGTAACAAAAAATGGCTGACTATCACACTAAAATATTGTAAATATGTACATGTCTTTTGCTTTGAATTGCTTTTGTTCTAGCAGTACTGTTTGCATTTAAACAGTGAACAACTGAAATTTTAATGAATGAAAAATAATGCTTAATTAACAGTCTTTTATCAGACACCATATCCACTGCTATATTTAGCAACTAAACTAATAGAGAAAGCTGCTACAGAATTAGTCAGCACATCAGCCTGTTAAATACCAGAGAGCAGAAGAGGCCTTTTGTCTCAGCATCAAACCAGGGAATGAAAATATACCTTATATTAACATTTTCAGAGAATTATAAAAGGATATGAAACAATAATCAGGAAAAATGTGACACACAGCCTAAGTACACATTCATCAGAGGAAGAATGCTGAAAGGGTGGCCGCCTAAATGAAGAGGTCTGTCTGGAAGCTAGGATTCATCAACTGCAAGTGAATTCTTTAAAACAATTTACCACTTAAAAAGCCAAGGCTTCCACCTATGCAAGAAGAGGTCCCAGGGTGTAATACAGAATATCAAGTAGGTAGCAGGGCTTTTTCTAGAAGCAGTTTCATGTGGTTTACTTTAACATTTAAGGGCATAATCAATGCACTTGAAAGGAAAGATTAAAGGAATAAAAGGAAAGCTTTCCTTTTGGAGTGACCTTTTATTTCCTTAAAATTATTTTATTTGGAGCCTATAACCAGGAAGGTATAGGTAGAGGAGAGGAAGAAGAGGGTGAGATGGACACTCCTTCCAGATGGCCTAGCAGTCCTAATACATTTTAAAGATTTTATTATATTATGAAGAAGAGATATATATTCTTAATAAAAAAGCATAAAGAGAAAGATGTTTAGCTTTGATCAACTGTGATAATTTCTTTATTTTGGTATCTTGGCACATAGTAAGTCTTAATAAATATGTGTTGAATAGAGGTTCAGGGTGTGGCTTAGTAGTACAGCACTTGCCTAGCAATCATGAAACTCCAGGTTTAATTCTTGGTATTGCAAAAAAATTTTTAAATAAATAAATGATTTCATATCAAAATGGTGGAGTAAGCCTATGCATAATTCTCCTTACATTATGCCAATAACCTATAAGATTTTAAAAATATATTTAAAAGTATATAACTATCATGGGCGAGAGAAAAATCATTATAGACAAAACCAAATTATAGCAGTAGTCAGATGTAATGGTTGATGTGTAATCAACTGGATTTGTTTTGGGATCACCCTGGGGAATTGGTCAGATATACTTCTGAGTGCTGCCCTGTGGGTCATAGAAACATAACCTTAGCATCTGTATCTGGTCCCTCAACTCTTCCTTTCTGGCGCTGTGTCCTTGCCCCCATGAACTAAGCATTTTGCTCTGTCAGGCCCTTCTACCATGATGTTTCTACCTTGGAGCCCATGGACCATAGACTAAATTTCCTGCAACCATGATCCAAATCAAACTTTTCCTTTAAGTTGTCCAGTACCATGTCCCTGTAACAGAAAAAGCTGACTAGGGCTTCAAGTTCATGGGAGACTGGGATGAAACTTGCACAGGATATGGTAGGGGACTGGAACTAGGATTCCAGTGTAAAGCAGGGTTTAAGACCGTATTTCCTGCCTGGTCTGCCTACTCACCAGTACTGGGTCAGAATCTCCTACTTACTCCAGGCAGAAACCCTAGGCCTGTACCTGGGTTTGTGTTGTGAAAGTATGGGCAATAGAACTGCTAAATCTTGCAAGAGAAGCCCTGATTTTAGCTTTGGATAACTTGAGGGGCCAGGACTGAGGCAACTGAGAAATGATCTCCATGGGCATGGGCTTGGGTATGCAGAAGAAAATCTCCACAGGAAATCAGTTCTTCACAAGACTTTAAAATTTATGGAAAAGTTCCACACCATGAAAAGTGGTCAACATACCCAAGCTAAAATTATTTAAATCTCCAAATTTTAAATTGTGATTTTTATTTAGTTTTAATTTAAAATGTGCATTTCCTGTGTTTCAAAATGCAAAATGTATACATAGTATGATATCTTTTGCATAAGAAATATATATATATATAATCTGCTAATATCTATAAAAGGTATTTTGCTGGAAGATTAAATCAGAAATTAAAGAAATTGATTACCTAAAGGGAGTGGGTGAGAATGAGTTACAAGGTATAAAACAAATGCCGCCACACCCTAAGGATAAACATCAGGGATTGATATCCTAAATAGGTATGAGGAAGCCAGAGGGAGTCACTAACCCAACCCCTACAGGCAAAAGCCCTGTTCTGTACTCATGCCTGCTTGCTACGTGACTCACTTCCCCATTTGATCCCTATTTAATCAATTTTACCAGAGCAATTACACTTGTAATCTTATTGGTTGACCATAGTTCTGTCTCACCTCATGCCCGTCTTGTGAGTTCCCATTTTTCCCCACCTTGGATTCACCTTACCTCATGGTTTTGCTCTATAGAAGGCCCTAGGAAACATAGTCTTTGGCAACACACTTGGGACCCCTTCTGTGTCTCTCTTGGACAGAATCTTGCTTTCACTCAATAAATATATCGCGCTCTCTCTCTCTCTCTCTCTCTCTCTCTCTCTCTCTATATATATATATATATATATATATATTTATATGAACTCTCAGTGTAAAAATGTACATTTATCTTCTAAAAAGTTGTAGAAGCAATGATATTTCAGTAGTATTCAGCACACAGCACCTAGAATCATATCCTAAATGCAATTTAGAGTTCTCTAAAATAAGTACTGCAATACAGTTTGAAAGTACAAGATGGTCAGAAGGTAGAGACAGGAGCATTTTGACTTTGAGGCCACCGTGGGCTATATAGCAAGACCTTGTATCCTAAATAAATAAATAAATAAATAAATAAAAATTTGAAAAACAATGTATAAAGATGGGAAAGGAAGCAGGACTGAAAAAAGAAAGAAGAAAAATTGCATTGTAGGCTTTAGCCAACCTAGCAGGAAGCTGTGGAGCTAGAGTTGAGCCCCATCAGGGTCCCACATTAGGCTGAAAAGCCATGTCTTTATATTCCATGTCCCGGTCACCAGTCATGAAACCTAGGTGGCCCCGGGAATGGCAGAAGGGTTTGTCAGCTGAGGCGGACCTTGAAGGAACTGGCAGCTGGAGCTGGCCTGCTGACCACGCCCCACAGCAAGGCAGCAAGACCCTTCTTGATGGTTAACCCAAAAGGCACCTCTACCATTGTCTTCCACATGGAAAGGAATTAGCTTTCCTTGAAAGAAGGAATGTCTTATTCCATGTCCAGGGTAATCAATGAAGAAATTGAGCCTGGAATGTCTTGTAATGTGAGAAAGCAAGATAATCCTCAAAAATCAATAAAGTCATTAAAAACAAAAAAAAACAAAACAGGATTTATCCAGCTAAAAAGAGACCCCCATTAGCTTTCTTTTTAAAAATTAATTAATTTGTTCATTTATTTATTGTACTGGGGATTGAACCCAGGAGTATTCTACCATTAAGCTATATTCTCAGTCCTTTTTAATATTTTTTGCATTAGGGTGTTGTTATGCTGTCAGGCTGGCCTTGAATTTATGATCCTCTTGCTTCAGCCTTCACCCTGCCGCACAGAGTGTCTGGGAATAAAGATGCGCACCACCACACCTGGCTCCACTAGGCAAATGTGGGGCAATCTGAATATCAAGATGAATAAGGACAAGGATGGATTCTAACATATTTAATAATAATAAAAAGAGAATCCATGAGGTAATACTGATACTAATAAAAATAGTTCAAAAAAGGAGGGGAAAAAAGGGAAAGCTATTGTTTTCAGTACTTCATTTAGGAAAGCTCTTCTTTGCAGGACAACTCCAACTAACATAGCAAAAATGATAGAAATAGAAAATTATCATTTTATAACCAACTGGCAAAAATTAATAGATACTAAAACTAACAGGCAAAAGCCTGTAGAGAAATAGTATATTCACATTGCCAAAAATATAACTTCACTGATTACTTGAAAGGGCAAAAGGAATACTTACCAGGGAGAAATCAGGTAGAAATCACCTGAATTCAGTGATGAAAACTCACATTATCACAGGACACACTGACCATGTGACTTCTGATGCAATGTACTAGGAATGCACCATCATTTCTGTTCTAATCCTGCAAAAATGAGGACAGTCAGATAAATTCAAACTGAATAATATTTTGGGGGAAAAAAACCTCCAACTGAGCTCTTAAAAAAAAGCTAGGAAATTATTCTAGATCCAGGGAAGCTAAAAAGACCTGACACTGGTGCAATGCTTGGTTCTTGTTAGGATCCTACATTAGAATCAGCTATAAAATATATTATTGGAATGACTGGATAAATTTGATTACAGATATGTTTTATCATATAATTATAGCAAAGCTGAAATTTGCAGATGTGATCATTGCACTGTGGCACATGACTTTGTTTTTTAGGATATACTTGTTGAAGTGTTTAGGGGTGAAGGATCACATTGCCTGCAATTACACCTATCAAACAGTTCATAGATAGATACAGGCATCCACACAGATAAAGCAAATGTGGAAAAATATTAACAATCAGCGAATATAAAAGGGAATCCAAGTTTTTCATTAAACTGCTTCTATCACCTTTCTGAAGGTTTAAAATATTTCAAAATAAAAAGCTGGAAAAAAAACAATTAGAAATGCAAACAAATTTCATTTAGATAAAAAGGGAAATTAGCATTATGGTTAGATATAGAAAGTTAAATATTACATGTCTGTCATGTGAAACCTAAAATATAGTAATAAATAAGTAAAATAAATTAGAGATAGTAGAAACAAGAAAGTAGACATTTTGGATAGGAGAAGAAGGTCAGGAGGAGAGAAAAAAGAAATTAAAGGGATTGAAAATAATTAAGATTAGGTTATATACTACATGCATCAATTACTCAAAGCAAACATTATTATGCATTACCACATACATTGAAAAACGGAATAAAGTAATTGTACATAAAGTTATTACAGTGGTTTTCATTTTGGCATAATGAATTTACTTTGATATATAGTAAATAATAATGTTTTAAAACAAAATGGGTATATCACTGTTTTGATTCCATACAATTAAATTTAAATATCATATCCCATTCCATCAGCCATGTAAATATATATGATCACTTCCTTTAACAGCGGGAAATTTTTTAACAGTTGGAAATTTTACATTGTTCCTTTCTTCTCCTTCAACTCATATCTCCATCAACTTCTCCCACAGAACTGTGTCCTAATATAGTTTATGTATATGTCTGCTTTTGATCATTCTGTGTAGTTCTCTGCAACAAATTGTGTGTGAATTTTTAAAAATTTCCACTCATCATAAAGCTGCACATGTTTTTAAAAGGTTCTGGATAGAGTTATTTTTATTTATTTATTGGTACGGGGGATCAAACTCAAGGCCTTGCACTTGCCAGACAGGAGCTTTTGCTGCTGAGCTAAATCCTTAGCCCAATACAGTTATTTTTAATGCACCATATCAAAATAACAAATGTTTTTAGAAAACTTGAAAAAATAGCTTAAATATACAATGTAAAAATGGAAATGTATGGAAGAAAGATTTGTGGTTAAAAAGTATTAGTTCTTGCATTTGTGGATAAACATTGTTAACTGTTAGAATAAGACACTGTTAGGGTTCAATATTATTTTCATTTTTTACTTTTAATACTGCAACTGTGAAGAGGTTTTGTTCCTACAAATAAGAAGGAAATGTAGTTTCTCACACAGCATTGTAACATAATTCTTTTGTTTCTTCTAAGTTATATACCAGATATCTCATTGTGATATATCATTAAAAATGAATTTTAAAGATTTATTAGCTGACAAGTCTATTAGATTGTTCAGCAATTTGGTCAAAAGCAAAGAATTGAAAACTACCTGGGTTGCAAAGGTCTCATTATGCAGTGATTAAGGTGCTTCATATTCTTCACACCAACACCCCTATTTTGGCTGGCCCCTGGGTCACCAGAAGTTTTCTAATCCCCAGAGCAAGAATACCAAGCCAGATTAATAACCCTGGAAAACCACTGTCTTTCTTTTTTAAAATGACAAGAGGGCTGTTAAGAAAAAGGAGGCGGATAGGAAAGGAGAATCCACCTGCCTGAGGCTGTGTCAGGGAGATCAACTTTAAGAGGTCAAGTGAGCATTTAATGATTGACTTCTTTACAACTGAATGTGCCCGCTGAATCCTAGCAACTCTCCGTGTATCGCCAATGATATGTGTACCCTAGTATGACTTAATTTACTTTATCTCAGTTTTCACATCTGCCATTGAGGCTTAACATTATTTATTCACAGGACTATTGGGAAAGGTGGAGTTAAATTTCATACCATATGGAAAGCACCTAGCATATCTGACCTATAGTAGTTATTCAGGAAATGTTAGACTCTTCCTGCCATCCCATCTTTGCATTTTAGTTAACTGCTCTTAGGTGTGATGATATTACAGTGCTTACATCAAAAAAGAAGAAGGTCTTTGTCTTTTACCAGTATATATTGAAGTTCTCTTGATGGAATGATAAGATGTCTTGCGTTTGATTTAAAATAATTTGGTGCATATGTGCACTAGAGGAAATAGGTAAGGGAACCATAAAGTAAAATTGGTCATGTGCTGAGAAATGTTGAAACTAAGTGTCAAATGCATAGAAGTTTATTATACTATTTTCTGTATTTTAGTATAATAAAGATTTTTAAGAGAATCATTAATTTAATGCCTATCATGTTGCAAGAAACTAGAGTATAAACAGGAAAGATGCATTATATTGTGTGTCTCCAAGGAGACTATGATCTGCTCAGGAAATATATACGTGAATCACCAGATATGTCTCAGTTTCCTGCTATGTTAACAGCATGAACCATGCACTATAGGAGCAATAGATTCTACCTGAGCTACTTAAGGACACTTGGAAGAGGAGGGAAGGTTTCATTATTTCAGGTGTGGAATTTATACAACTTAGTAGCCTATTAGATGTGAAGAGTCAAAAGTAGTGGCAGTTTTTACATTGGCCATCTAGGGGTAGCATGCCACTAATGGAGACAGGAGGATGGGAGGAGAAATAGGTCAGGACAGGGTTAAGACTGGGCATTCTTTGGATATACTGGCTTTGCATTTACTGAAGTTGAGGTATGCATAAAATGCAGATATGGTCAGGAAGTTGTTGAAACTGTGTCAGTTGTGACAAAGGTTTCATGAAGGAGATACACAGGATGTTTTAAGGTTTTCTAGATCCCAGGTTGATGGCCCATATGGTCTGAATGGAAAGAAGGAATGATAAGCCTGGCCAGTTAGGGAGGCCTGCTCGCTGGGCACAGTTATGTTGGGCTCCATGTTTGCCATGTTGCATGATGATCATAAATGGAGCAACTATTCAAAGCCTTGTGAAAAGGGATACTTGATGCTCAGAAATGATAGGGGAAAGTCAAGTGAAGGTCTCAATTCCACTCTGAAAAAACAAAGAAACAGCCACTAGTATATGACTGTGGTAAAACTGACAAACATTCTTCCCTTGTTTTGGAAGTACAGTATAGTGGTTTAGTCTGTGGGCTTCAGTGCTACACCGTTTGGTTTTAACCCTGAACCCAAAATTGCTTGAATCTTTAGTTATCCTTAGGAATCTTTAGTTTCCTTATCTGTAAAGTGGGAATACCAGTATTTAACTTGAGAGTAAACAAAAGGATGCATGTGAACTTACGTTTACATGGTACATAATACATTTTCAGTAACTTACAACTACTAGTGCAAACGGTACTGCTTGACGAGAAGACAAAGGACTTGATTACTCTGTGTGCTAACAAGGTTTCTGTATTTTCTTTTAGGAATGTTTTAAATTCTGTTGAAGCTAGAAACTCTTTCTCACGTCTTATTTCCTTACTCAAATAAACAGAAACTAACGTGGTCAGATCTGAGATCACATTATTTAATTTCAGCCCATTTAATTTCTGTTTCTTAACACTAAAGGCATTATGAAAATGTAGCACACAAGTTCACAATCTGAGCAACCCTTTTCGTTTTATCTGTTTTGCTTATTTAGCAACAGACACTTCAGTCCCCTACATGCTTTAAGTAAAACTTATATTTTTCTGTGTATTTCTGTGACCTCTAGAAGTTGAGTTCCAATCCAAGGAGATGAAGTGTTAAGAAGCAGATGGGGTTGGCCTTAGCTGCAGACCAAGCTGGGGCCATGTGGGAGGTGGGGAGGCTGGCCTTGCACCTAATGGAAACTTCTTGATTGTCTGCAGAAAGGAAGAAGGGAGGAAAGAAGTTGGGGAGGCAGGGAAGAAAGAAGCAGAAGGGAAGGAGGGAAGGAAGGAAGGAGTGGAGAAGAGAGGTAGGAGGAGGGAGATGAAAGAAGAAAGGATGAAACAGGAGGGGGGAGAAAGGAAGGGAACTTTGAAAGAATGAACCACAAAGAATACTGATTGAGTGCCAAAGAATGACTGTAAGTGTCCCTGGGAGAGGATCCTTCATCCAGAGCCTTCCATATGGGGTGTCTCTTGTCCATTTCTTTTGGGCTGGGCTCAGGGTTGATTTTTAGGGGCGTTGCCTGATGGCTCAATGCCATCCCATGATGGGGTGGGGAAGACCAGCTTTCCCTTTTCCTAGACAATGTGTGGGATGGTTTCTCTTGCCATACGGAAAGGCCTAACATCAGCATTTCTGAGGGTTCCAAGTGGGAAAAGAGAAAGCCCACAGGCTCTAGGTGCCAAGAGAGAAGAGGACTTTGCAGGAGCTTATGCTACTGGTTCTCTGGTAAGAGTGGCCACCATCCAGGTAGTCAGCAGTTGGGAAAACAAGAGTCATGACCATTTGTTGTATTTACTCAATTTAAATATACTGCTGCTCTGCCTTCCAGCTCTCATAAGCCTTGATTTCCACAGTTTTCCTTACAGTGGAGAAGGCCTTTAGGGGCCTTCTCAGTTACAGAGTGAGGACTAATCCTCTCTTTGAATCCAGCGTTCATTCTACTTGGGGACTTGACTCCTTTAATAAAACCTCCACTTGTGCCCTGCCAACCCCACCCTACTGACTGTCCCTAAATCTTTCACACATTCTCTTCTTTTCAAACTCAGAGAGAAAGGAACCTTCCCTTGTCTCTACTGACCTTTCTGGTTCCACTGGATTTCTGTGCCTCTCTACAGTGAAAAGCCACAAAGATAGTTGTCTAGTCTAAGGTATTTCCAAGTCAAGCCCAATTTCCTCTTCAGATCTGTTTTACCAAATCCTTCCACTTGCCTCCACTGACACCACCCTGTTTGGAGCCATCATCAGCTTTGATGGGAAGAATTGGGAAAGCTTCTCAACTAGCCTGCTTGTTTTGGTTCTTAATCTCTGAACCATTCCTCACACCGTAGTAGTCTTTTAAAGAGATAAATGTGATCTGGATTATTACACAGAAATATGAATGAGCTGAGGACGCATAACAATTTGGATGACTCTCAAGGGAATGAAGCTGAGTGAGAAATGCCAATCTCAAAATGAGTACAATTGGTGCTCTGTATCTGTGGGTTGTGCACCCGCAGACTTGACCAAACGCCTATCAAAAGTACTTGAAAACAATTGTGTCTGTATTGAACACATATATACTATTTCTCGTCGTTGTGCCACATGCAATAAAGTACAACTATTTGCATATTAGGTATTATAAATAACCTAGAGGTAAACTGTAGGAGAGGATGTGTGTAGGTTATTTAAAAATACCATCCTTTTTATACAAGGGATTGTGGCATTGCTGGATTTTGGTATCCAAAGGGGGCTCTTGGAACCTGTTCTGCATGGATACTGAGGGACAAATTAACTTTATAGTATTTTTTGATACTAGAAATTGAAGTGCCTTACACTTGCCAGGTAGGTGCTTATGCCACTTGAGATCCCCCCGCCCCTGAACTTTACTATTCACTTACATAATATTCTAGAAATATCAAAACTATAGAAATGGAGGACAGATTAATTTTTCCCGATGGGAAGAGCTGGAGAACTAGGGAAACGTCTGTGGTGGCAATGTGGGCAACAGGGAGGGATTCTTGTAATGACAGAAATGTTTTGTATATTGACCTCTGTGGTGAATACAGGAGCCTACACATGTGATCAAACTGTAAAGATTCAAATCCACTGGCACACGCAAATGAATGCAAGTATCACGAGAAATCTGAATAAAAATAAAAGACTGTACGAATGTGATAAATCACAACGCTATCATGCTCCAGGATTAAGCCATTCATTCAGTGGCCTCTCACTGATTTTAGAATGCAGTCTAAAACCCGGTCCCTGCCAATCTCTTCAGCCTCACCTGGTGCCCACCACCTGTTAGTTCCGCAGCACCAAGATTTACTCCCTCTGGAGAGCTTTTCCCTAGTTCTTTACACGGGTGCTTGTTTCATACCTTCCACTTCTCAGTTTAAGTGCTACTTTCTCTCTTCTAGCCACTTACAACTTGCACCCTCTTAGTTGTTTGCACTGCTTTATCCTAATGCGACCATTTTCTCATTTCTTTAATGTCCGTATCCAAGGGGAAGGCCAAGCGTGTCTGTATAACTGCGCTGTATCTCCAGCACCTGGCACAGTACTAGGCACACGGTGAGGGATCAGAGAACTGAAGGTTGAGTGAGTCGCCACGTGCCTCCCTGCCTAGTGCTTTCTGAGTGATGTGGTGTCTTTTGGACGGTGGCACCAGGCTTATATATGGGGCTTCTTTACCCCTCAGGCTTGGTATTAAGGGAAGGCGGCGTGGGTGAAATTTCAGTGTGCTCCACAGCACAGGGGTTCGCAGTCTGGGTCAAAACCGGTGCGCTCCGCGCCTCTTTGTAGGGGGTGCGCAGGTTAGCCAGGACCTCCAGGAGAGGCTGGCTACCACCCTGGCTGACTCTTTGTTGCTCCCACCTCCCGCGTGCTGGCCGTGGCTGACTGCAGTGACTCGTGACTCCACTCCGGTCTGCGAAGGCTTGTGGGTTGAGGGAGGGGGTCCTGGGCGCCCCCAGGGCGCCCTCCTCCCGCCTTCAGACGCACGCAGGTCCGGCCACCTTTCTCGCACGCGCGTGCCTCGCAGGCAACAGGGCCTCTCCGGAGGCTGAGGCCCGTGGCCGCGCCTCTTGCGTGCACGACGAGCACCCGCTCCCCACGCCCGCCTGGCCGGACCCCACGCGCGCGCCGCGCCCAGTAGTCCCGCGCCGGGGGCACAGCCTTAACCAGGGTGCGCCCCACCCCGCCCCGTCCCGCCTCGCCTCGCCCCGCCCCGCCCCGCCTCGCCTCGCCCCGCCCCGCCTCGCCTCG